>JBCAUG010105276.1:0-21690 GCA_038406175.1 Haplosyllis leylae | reverse complement strand
GACTGAGTACCTCCCCCCCCCTGTGGACTGACAAACAAAGTGAAACTATTACCCCCTCTCGTACCACGTACGCGGTCGGTAAAAATAAATGGGCAATTGTCACTATTATTACCGACCACGTACGTAGTACGAGGGAAGATAATGTTTTCACAGCTGTCTGTGATTCTGTTCGGGGGCGGGGGAGTCCATAAGCCAGCTGACCCTGCCCCCCCCCTCCAGACAATGACCTTACTCCTTATGACCTTTACTGGACAGGGTGACCATACCCTTCCCGCCTAGACTCAACCTGGAAGGACTAGGTGAAAAGGGCTATTGGAAGGATGAGACAGAATGATGACCTGCCCCTACACTCCCCCACCCGGCTAGGGCTGGTCTAGAATGATCAGCGTGTCTGCCTTTCTTTTATTAATTGTTTTTCTGCTATTTTATCAGATGCGCGATCCAAGCAGAAGCAATGTAAAACTAAGAAGAATCGGCTAATGTTTCCACATGTGCTGTGAGTCATACCACTTCGACCTTCAGGTAAAACGATAACAAATTAAATTGAATTTTATATCTGATGCGACGAGCAAAAAAGCCTCTCAGCTTTAATTAAAAGATAAAAATACTGATACTCCGATGAACTCCGTTTGGGGAATTAAACTAATTCATTTAGTTTGCGGATGCGGTGTAATATGCCTGATTTTGATCAGATTAAGGCGTCTTGATTAAAAAGAACAAACCTGAGTTTACCATGAAACGTTAAATTGTCGGCCATGAAATAATGTAGGAAATGATATTTACTCGAGCTTTACTGGTTGGGAAGATTTGGGTACATCGGAATAGAGGTTGTGATTTTCCACAAGAAATGGCTATGATTTTGAACATGTGACGCCATCCCTACAACAGTTTTGTGGGACCATTACTGGTATCATTTTGTTCGCCAAAAGATGATAGCATTCACTCTTCACTTCAAAATTTAAAACTTTTGTCACACAAAAATGCAAGGCTTAAGGGATAATTTTTACTGCACAAACTCTACACAGTGAAACCTAGACATAATTTTCTTCATAATAATCGGTGCACAGTTTTTCTAAATGAGTAAGCTAGTTCTGGGTGATGTATAATGAATCCACAGATGATTCGTGTGCCTGGAACAAGAGACATCGTTCAATAGACTTGTAGTTTCATTTAGTGGTTGTCCCCATTATTGTTCAACTAATGAACATTAACATTTTCAATATTTGTTGCTAGTCAGCAGCACAAGAATGTGTGTGATTGATCATATTTGCATGGCATGACACAGCGGTGGAGATGAAAGGAAGTAAGTCTTGAGATTTACCAATATATAAGTTCACAAATCTTCAATTCGGGGTCGAAATGACAGACACTTAAAAATCTCCCCGTAGAGGACATGAGGCTGTCTACAAGTGAATCTACATGTAGAATGTCGAATATCTGCAGACCAAACCAACTACAAATATTGTCCGAAGGCAATAACGTCAGGTGTTCACTTTACTCTCACAATACACTTCATAAGTCCATTGCTGGAGTTTTGTTTGGTTAGCCAAATGCTTATTGACGTTGTAAATCATACCGTTGTAAACTCAGGAGACCTCTACCTCGAAAATGTGTTGGACGTAACGGTTTTATTTCAAATTTAGTGGTTTTTAGTAACCCATTTTTGGTACACTATTAGTAATTTACAACTACAGAGATAATTTGGTGGGTAATCACTATGTTCATTCATTATTATGTGTGACACGGTATTGACCTGGTGACATGTCCGTTTTATTTACACAGGAAATAATTTATTTTACCTACTGCAAATACAACCTTTTAAACACTGAATTGCTAGTGCCAGTGATTTTGGTTTTTAGGGCAGCTGCTTCTATTGCAAAGGGTCAGGTGACCAGAATTTTCGCAGAATGCTGCCGCAAAGCATTCTGGGGAATAGCAGGGTCAAGGTCATCAGCCTAGTTATAAGCGACCGGCAATTCAAAATTGTCTCAGTGTTTTGGAGACCAGCATCGGGCGAACATTGGACTAACATCGGACTAACCTAACCTAACAGCTGTTGAGCTGCAACTATCCGAGGACGTGGAGACATCAGGATAGGAAGACTGGGAGCAGCGCACCTGCTTGTTGAAGCAGAATCTACACAACACAACGCAACCTGCTTGTTGAAGCAGAATCCACAACACCGCAACCTGCTTGTTGAAGCAAAGCAACACGAGCCGTGGCACAGTCAGCAACCTGGATCTACCCTCACTCGTGCAAGTCGAGGTAGGTGAATCCTCCATAATCACAGTGCATTATACCATATCACCACAAGCACTCCAGGTGCAACAAATCGGGAAAGCATAAGATCTAGATCTAAACACACAACCGGCGGGTCAAATTCGACGCGGCTGCGCGCGCACACACTACATGTTACATGTTACGCATTACATGCTACGTGTCATCATGATCAAGGTGGACGAGCCAACACTCCAGTTGTAGGCCAGGACAAGTGAATGGAATGGTCGTGCAGACAGGTTCCAAAAATAAGTGACTACAGAAAATTTCACCTATCAGGGGATATCCCAGTAGAAGGCACCGTGGCAGCCACCATAAAAAGACTGGAGTCGCCAGCAAAAAGTGGGGGTGATACGCACACACCCCACCTCATTGGGACCTCACCGAGCACAATTCACACACACACCACTAGCACCCCACCAGGGTCATCTGCAGCACAAGTGGAAACACCACGGGTGCACGCAATACAACCACACTTGCACAGTGACACCACAGCCATGGCAGAAGGAATGTCCGACAGAGAGAGAGAACTGATGGCACAATTGGAAGCACAAAAAGAAGCCAGTAACAAACTGCAACAAGAACTGGCTGAATTAAAAATCCAAGGCCAAATTGAGCTAGAGAAACAAAAGCAGGAACAGTGGCATGTAGCCATTACCAAGCTCAAAGAAGTGCAAAGCCAAGCCAAAGCACAGCATGCTGAACAATTGTCTTCCATACAAGAGTTCATAAGAGGAGCCGTCAACCCAGAGCCAGGGGAACTGATAAACAGGCTCAAGCACAGCTTGCCAACGAGGGAAACTGAGGAGGAAGCAGTGAAGAGACAGGCTGAGGAAAAGGAAAAGCAGAAGAACAAAGAACTGGTGACGGCACTTCTGGAAAAACAGAAGGACATCCAACAGCAGGCGACCTCACTGAATGAACTACTCATGGATGAAGAAACAAAAGTACTGTTGAGTACCATCACAGCCAGGGACAGCTCACTTGACAACAGGCACCAACAGCAACAACTGTTAGAGCAGTTAAAGAAAAGTCTAGCCAGCAAAGAAGGGGATACAGAGGATCCCCAGAAGACCATACTTAAACAGTTCCTAACAAAGAGTAACAGCATGGAAGGCCCGGGGGGCACCACAACACTGAAACCACAACTCCTGAAGCAGCTGGCAGGAGAGGAAGAGGACTTCAACATGGCAAATTGGTTAGCACTATTCAACAAACAGGAACAAGGTGAGTACATTACAGAGGATGACACCACAAAAAACAAATCCAATAGGTCAGGTATATTAGATAAAGCAACATCCAGCATCCAACACAAGGAAGTGTGGCCCCAAAGGAACCTATTGGAAGACTGGGCAGACGAGGAGGTGTCCTTCAACCAACTCATGTTTGAACACTACGTGGCAGGCGAAGCCAGAACCATTGAGACATGTACCGAACTGGCACAAATACTAGGCAGGCTAAGACTACTCAGGAGAATGGCCTACGCAAAACTACAGGACTGGGTCCTTATAAGGAAAATGTATGCAGCCATCCTCACCTCAATAGAAGCAAGGGAAAACACATGGGAGTCAAGTTTCGACCGATTCGAAAGCATACTGTACAGGAGACCATACCAAACCAGGAACCCCAGAGAGAAGGAAAACAAGAAATGGTTCTGCCGTGAATACAACAGACCAGAAGGGTGCAGCAGGCCCAGCCCACACACAGCCCCAGTGGGGGCAGCTGGGATAAACAGAACAGTAATCCACATGTGCGCAGCCTGCTACATGAAGGACAAGCAAGAAAAGAGGCATCCAGAGGGGCATGAGTCATGCCCTCATAAAGACTGACTACACACCACCTCAGTCAACCCAGAAACAACCAAGCAAGAAGTACAAAACACAGAACAGAAAGCACAAGGAACACTCCAAAGCACTGTAATACAGGACACAAGGGTCAGGGAAAACACTCCCAAGGACACCCACCAATTTAAAGGACACAAAGATGAGCATAATAAACTAGACCTCAAGGAACACTCACTAGGAGACCAAGGCACACACCCAAAACAGTACACGCCAGGCAAGGATGCTGAAGAGCTAGCCAAAGGGGAGGACAACACAGACCCAAGGGAATGGGCACAATATAGTGTATACCTAGGACATGGAGAATGGCTCCATAATAACTCTGACCACACAGAAATGGAACCAAGTACTCACATGGTGGGCATGACAATCTTAGAGAGGCTCAGGTTGGAAACAGAGGATAATGATCTCATGACAGCTAAACTAGTCAGGGAAAGAGGATACCCAAACATGTTTGGGACAAGGATACCAGTACACTCAAAATGGGACATAGACAAACTGGAAGAGCTACTACAGTCATACTGGGACAAAGACATAATTCAAGGGCTAAGATATGGTTGGCCCACAGGCAGACTACCTACACTACAGGATCCCATAAGAACCTTCAAAAACCACAAAGGAGCCACAGACCACCCAGAAGCACTGAAGCAGTATATCACCAAAGAAAAACAAAAACAGGCAGTCATAGGTCCCTTCAAGGCAATACCTTTCACACACAAGGTGGGCATATCACCCATCAGCACCAGGCTCAAGAAAAACTCTACAGAAAGAAGAGTGATAATAGACCTAAGCTTTCCACATGGAGGAGCAGTCAACGATGGCATGATAAAGAACAATTACCTAGGCTTCTGGGCAGAACTGACCTTTCCCAGGACAGATGATCTAGCCTGCAGGATAGCTCAGCTAGGCAAGAATGCATGCATGTTTAAAATAGACCTAGCTAGGTACTTCAGACAAATACCATTAGACCCAGGAGACTACTCAATATTGGGATACATCATAGATGGAGATCTATATTTTGACAAGGTACTTCCTATGGGCATGAGGACGGCCCCCTACATTGCCCAGAGGATCACAAATGTGATAAAATACATCCACCAACAGAAAAACTTTTTCCTGCTCAACTACGTAGATGACTTCCTGGGGGCGGAACACAAAGAACTTGCACAACAAGCATTCGACCACCTCATAAAACTACTAGAAACAATCAGGATAGAAATAGCTCCCGACAAAATAGTACCCCCCACCACAAGGATTGAATTCCTGGGGGTAACTTTCGATGCAGACACACTAACCATGGAAGTCACAAAAGACAGAGTCAAAGACATGCTACAGGAACTCAACACATGGAACACAAAGACAGCAGTCTCAAGGAAGGAAGTGGAAAGTCTGGTGGGGAAGTTGCAATTTGCAAGCAAATGTGTGAAACCAGGCAGGACATTCATATCAAGACTAATACAGTGGATAAGAACAATGGACAGAAACAGCAAATACCAAATACCTGCGGAAGCAAGGAAAGATATAGCATGGTGGGGAAAATTCCTCGAGGAGTACAATGGAATATCCATATTATGGCTCACAAAAATACCAGAACCAGACACCATCATTGCCACAGATGCATGCCTCGTTGGGTATGGGGGTATATCACAACAGGAGTTCTTCCATGAGAAATTCCCAGAGGAACACCTAGGAAGAAACATAGCACACCTAGAAATCTTGGCCGTCTGGGCAGCCCTCAACATATGGAAAAGCAGACTCAAGGGTAGTTACTTCTGGATACATGTGGACAATGAGGCAGTGGCAACCATTCTGAATACTGGGGCCAGCAGGGACCCATTTCTACAAGAAATCCTAAGACATATACTCATGATGGCTGCAAGGAATCAGTTTATGATCAAGGCACAGCAAATCAGGGGGGTGAACAACAGAGTCCCAGACTGGCTCAGTAGATGGCATGAAAAGGAAGCCAGAAAGGCATTCAGGCAATATTCAAGGGAAAAGAGCTTAAGCAGGGTGAGAATTGACAACACACAACTACAGATACCTAATATTTGGTAATTCTATTTTCAGCACAAATAGAACTGGCCATACTGGACCTAGAAGTAGCAGCAACTAAAGGGCAAGCAGTAAAAGACTCAACAAAGAGAAACCTCCTAACATATCTAAACTCATACCAAAAGTTCTGTGACAAGTTTCAATTCAACTACTTTCCCATGGACAACAGACAGTTATGTAGATTTGGACAATACCTGGCCAGGAGCTTCCAGTCCACGGACACAGTAGGCAATTACCAATCAGGGATCAGGACATGTGAAGCACTACTAGGCATGGAAGTTCCCAGCCCACAGGAAAAACAAATGCAACTCTTCACCCAAGGACTAAAAAGAGTGCTCATGCATGACATAAAGCAAGCAGAACCAATAACACCGCAACTACTGGTCAGATTAAGCACGGTAGTAGATTACACAGATCATATAGAAATGGTAGTATGGGTAGCAACATTACTTGGGTTCACAATGTTCCTGCGGAAGAGCAATCTAGCACCAGAAGCAATGGATAAATTTGACCCGGAACAACAATTCACTAGGGCAGACATTAACATCACAGGACCAATGCAGCCAATAATGGTGGATATTAGGTGGACCAAAACACTACAGTTCAAACAGAAAATATTGAGATTACCAGTACTCCCAGTCAACAATAAAAAGATATGTCCGGTAATGTGGCTGCACTACATGGTTAGAACCATCCCAGCAAGGCCAAGTGACCCAGCCTTCACGATATACTACAAAGGGGTCAAGACCGCATTATCAGCAAATCAGCTAATAGCAAGGATCAGGAAATGGCTCAAACTAATCAAAGAACAAGAAGACAAGTACTCCTTACACTCATTAAGACGGGGAGGCGTGACGTTCACATTCCAAAGTAACATGGAACATGACATGATAAAATTACTGGGCGACTGGGCAAGTGATGCCTACAGGAGATACTGTGATGTGTCCATGGACAAGAGATTTGACTCCATGAAGGAATTTGTAGCAGCCCTAAACAAAGTCACAGCCGAAAATTCTTGGGCATATGTAATATAAAAAAAAAAATATATATATATATATATATATATATATATATATATATGCCACACTGGACAAGGACCAGCACTGGCAGTAAAAGAGTCCAAATACACATAGCAGACTGAAATAGTTGATAATAACCGGACAGTTGAAACAATGGTCGGGGTAATCGCAAATCAACATGATAATCTGCGGTGATGACGTCATCAACCGGTAAAACTTAGTCCGATTGCGAGAGCATGCAC
This sequence comes from Haplosyllis leylae, assembly GCA_038406175.1. Lineage (NCBI taxonomy): Eukaryota > Metazoa > Annelida > Polychaeta > Phyllodocida > Syllidae > Haplosyllis > Haplosyllis leylae. The sequence goes on along the minus strand of JBCAUG010105276.1, from coordinate 14,256 downwards.
AACCGAACACGCAGCCCAGCCAGGCCTAATCTTTCCTTTTCCATCCTTACAGATGTCGCAATCACCTGTTATCCCGATAAGAGGAACCAAGAGGCGCAGATGCAACATCATAGAGTCAGATTCAGAACCAGAGGTCAGAAATCCCACACCAGCTTCTTCTCCAGTAAGGCAGGCAACAAGGGACTCCCCCGACAATCAGCCATGTACCAGCACCCCTTGCGGGCCTGCAGGCGACAGTGGTTACCTTTCTTCGTGGTGGCCAAACCAGGAGGCTGAAGTGACAGAGCATGTCATAACCTTTGTACACAACACTGAAGAGGCCACCTGGGACAGTGAGGAGAGTAGCCTGGACACTTCCACCCCGGGGTACAAGAGAGGTGTCCATGATGATGACGAGCCGATACGTGAACTCATAAGGAAACAAGGACTCAGGGTGAAGCTCCCTAAGTGGATGACCCGGGCGAGGCCTGCATCGGTCCACGTTTTGGCCGACACCCAGCTTGGAGAATGGCCTGTCGGTGACAGGTACTGCAGGCTGTCATATCAATTGCATCTTCCCATGTCGCAGTGGGTTGCGAAAATTAAAAACCGATCGATTGTTCTGAAGGAACATACAGTGGTCCTGTACATACAGAAGCTGAGATACTCTGGCCACCTGACCCCGCTGAAAAATCGCCTGGCTCAATTGTGTCGCGCAATCTGCGGGATAGACAGTGACATTAGGATCTTTGTTTGTGATACACTCCCTGGTGAATCTATTCTGGACATGGCTCACATCACCAAGTATAACAAGGATCTGTTCATTGCAATGCAGCACGTTAACAGGGAGTACGAGCAGGTCTTCTACTTAAGCATGCAGGCACATTTTTTCTCTCAGGGGGAAGCCATCCAACCATGGGAGAAATATTTCAAAGGTACCGGAGATCTGACAGCACTGGGGTGCCTAACATTCAGGTCCTGCATGATCCGTGAAGTGGGAATCTCCAATTACTCCTTGTAAGATAGGGAGGGTTATAAGCTTGGAGTGAAGTTGAACGGTTAATTGTGTGTGAACTGTGATCAGAATAAGTTAACAAACTGTTTGAAAAACATATATTGTATTTATTCAGCTCTGCTACAAATGTTTTAATTTGTGTGACGTGAAGTTTTATTATACAAGCCCAAAAAGATTAATAAAATGTCAACAAAACACTGAGAAACTATCTTGTTATTTTCGCAGAATGCTGCCGCAAAGCATTCTGGGGAATAGCAGGGTCAAGGTCATCAGCCTAGTTATAAGCGACCGGCAATTCAAAATTGTCTCAGTGTTTTGGAGACCAGCATCGGGCGAACATTATTCTTTAGATTTTGACATCACGTGTGTGGAAAATAGTAGATTAATCTGAAACGAGACTTCGAGATGTTAATTGACAATCTGTTAAAATAGTAAGCAAAATGTTAGAAAATCGTCAATGGGCCCAGATTTTATAATTGTCCTGAAGCCCCGCTTTTCTTGTTTAAAACGAGTTTTTGCTTCTTTTGACAGTTTGAAAGTTCTTTTGACAGTTTGAAAGTTAAACCCCCGAACGACAATTGTGAACACTTCAAAATTTTGAACATCAAGAAAAACGTTAACTTTGACGCTAAGTATGAACGTAGGATAAGGCATTCAATAGTGAAGGAAACAAAACTTGGAACACTTTTTTTCGCTCGACTCCCAAGGCTTGGCCAAGAGACCTCATTAGTTTGTTGTGTATTGAAAACGATTTGGAAAGTTGCATGGTAATATTACGCCATTTAAAGTACACCCGTGCATTTGTGTGCAATGGTTTAAGAAAAATTAAGATTGAAAAATGAGTTATTTATTTTATTATTTGACTGTATGATAACACGAAAGGTCAAAATATTCATGAAAATCTGAAAGAACTTTAGTAGGCAGGATGTGATGTCACTGCAAAGAACCATTCTATCTGGGCATAATACAGTTTTCAATATTTCGGGTTCTAAACCAAGCTCGATTAATTGTGCGAGTTTTATCCTCAAAGTAAAAGCAACATTTGAGTGATATAATTTCAAGATGGTGTAAATTTCATTATAATCCTTTATGAACAGTCTGGTGCGAGAGGGATTTTGTCTTTATTGAAAGAAGCTGATCAAAGCAGTTGGGAAAGCAGCTTTACCCCATTACATGCATTATAGTCAGTTTGCTTGAGTTGGCCTGATGCTTTCAAGTGTACTCATGCTGATAACTCTAATGTTCTTAGTGTGGCCTCGTGAAACTTTTGTCTCGATGTTTTCAAAGAGCTGTAATTGTTATAAATATGAATATTTGTCTCGGCTGCTGTGATTAGGTATTACTCATAATGAACCAAGATGCCCGTACTCTAAAAAGTTGTGGATGCAAGTTTCCTTTTGTGAAGTGAAAACCTGTTCGAATATTGGCCTTTACCTATTTACACGCATTTGCATCAAAGAGAGTTTCATGTTTAACGAAAAGTAAAGCGCTTAATTGTGTCTTTCCATCTGTCGTGAAGCGCAGCATTTCTGTGGTTTCCATCTCATCCAGAAACATGATAAGACATAAGAAAATAATAGAAATACTTATGCAAGAAAGAACTGTTAACCATATTCCTCTACAGTGGCAAAACAAGCTGCATATTATTTGAAGATACCAGGCAGCACTTCTTCAAAGAGCAAAAAAGACGAGACTCTGATGAAAGAAAAATAATAGCAGGTTGCAATTCTTTGGTGAATATCTGCAAGTCATATCAGTTATTCGTGCATAATTGAAAATACCAGCAATTACAGATTTTGCGATGAATACGATGCGATCATTTGACAATGACAGGCATTGGGAAAAAAGAATAGTCGTGCAATTTAAGGTTGAAATTTCAATTTGTTGAGAAATAAAAAGGAAAATTTGTCGCATTCTCCAAAAACGGCATAATTTCTTGCGAGTTTCTTTGTTTACTTTCCGTCCTGAATAAACATTATGAAACATCAATTCAACATGAGGGGAAATTGCGATGTGTCACGACTGTCAACAGTTTCTATGCAGCATCTTGAGTGTTCAATAATTTTGAATTTATTTTGCAGCCCTTTGATGTCGGCTGGAATGAAAGTGAATCTTTCAAGTACATTAATATTGACATTGCTATTCAAAGTTTAATGTAGAACGCGCATGGCAATTTAAGCAATACGGACCGTATTCCGTTCTTTCAAAAATTTCTTTTTTCCCTGACCGTCAAAATCTGTAAAATCGTGTATTGTCAACATCACAATGTTGAACACCAAGTGAACTCTTAGATTTACTAAGAGCTATGTAGTTCTCTACAATTACTTTAACTTTAATTTGGTAGATCGTGCTTCAAACAGCCTTGTCAAATATATTCATCATTCCAAATTTTGTTGCCACATTGTCCACGCGCTGTTTCACCCAATCCGAACCCGCTTCTCATGGAGAACTTTGACTTTGATTTCCGCAACAACTCTCTCTACCTGGAAACAGAACTTCTCACGGGTAATTTAGACTTTGAATTTTTGAGATCAACAAATAAATTTTAAATTGATTATTAGATATATATTACCGCGGGGGCATCTTGCACCTCAGGGTTGGGGTATCTTGTTTTTCTCGTGTTTCAATTTTATCTTTTGTCGGTTCACTGTCAACGTTGGTTTGCCAATTATGTGATTTTACTTCAAAAGTCCTCATACTTAAAAAATAGAGACTTTTACATCTTCTATTCTGTTGCAACATCTGTGTGACTATTTCCATAATGAGCTCAGTTACACAAGAACCTTTTGTTGACTGATAATATGATCCTCGGAACAAACCGTGTTGGAAGATTATCAACCGAATTATTATTATGAAATCACTAGCTGCCTGAAAGTGGTAGTAACAATTCTTGAGCCCATCCCACCCCCATGCATCTGTTATCTAGATTTTGTGCCTCTTTGGATATTTCAAAACAATTTTCATTTCCGCTTTTCAAGTGGTATTCACTTCAGATATCTTGACATTGGTACTTGTAAACATGGCAAAATGAACACTAATTTCAAGCTCTAATTGAACAACGATGTTTTCTATCTGTTCTCTGAGTATCCACAACTTTGTTTACGAAGGTACTTACAGTTAGTGCAAAAACATCCATCGACTTTGGCGAAAGATTTTGCTTGAAAACTTGGGCGAGGTTGATATAGAATCTTTAGGATAGGGTCAGTTGTTAAGACATGATTTCTGTCAATAGGTCAGAACAAGGCTAGAATTGACAGTTTAACCAAAATATTAGGTATCAATATCAGCGCTATACCTGACACATTCTATTAACTGATCAGCTTCACCTCAAACAGTGAGTTCAATAGTTAGATCGAGATAAACGCTAACTTTACTGTTGGTAGAGAGTGCATCACTACCAAATGCACAAGCCTTGTTTTACATTTTCATAGATTTTTAGGTTTTAGTTCTGATTTATTAATATTATGCAGTGATATGCAGTTTCAACAGACAAAAGTGTGGAAAGCATGCACTTCACTTCACTTGCCTTTCGACAAAACTTCTTTAATTTAATTACTTGATTACCATGGTGTAACAGACGTCCCTTTGAGTGTTACAAAAATGTCAAAAATTACTGTCTCTCCATTTTGTTGTTAAATTCTGCGCATATTTCGGTATCAATGAGGTACAATGGTTTCATCATAGCATAAAATTGGTATAAAATTTAATAAGGATGTACTCCAATAACCCGCTGTGTCAAGCGACCTTATACCCTGTAAACCTCCCATGTACAAAAACCATAAACTTACATTTAGATCATTTTCTGATAGGAATTTATATGGATAAATGTTATTCAGAATCTAACAAAACAGCATTAGTAGAAGGTTATCCCTGATGCCTATTACTTCTGCTTGAGTAAGCCCTGTCAATATCTTTGCCGGGCAACGTGCAATACAGTTTTCTCAATCACCCAGAAAGCTGAAGGCCTGATAAAGAGACTTCATACTGTTAATTAATGAATCATTACATGCAATGTGGCCAATTACTAAGTATTTGACAAACGGTTATTAATAATCGCTTTGGTTACGGATAAGACCCAGTTGGAGTGGGCTGTTATATTCCGCCGGGGTATTTGTCAACAATGGAACCATTGCATGACTCCCGAACCCCGTTTTGAAGAGCGGAATTAAAATGGTTCGTACATATTTGATTCTAATCCAGTGGAACTTAAGAATTGGAGGTCATGATATTCGCATCCAATGCCTTTGGCAACAAAATCTCGAATAAAGACTCGATAAAAACTTATTTCACCCGCTAGTATGAACCAGCACAGTCTTGAACACCTGAACAACACATGCCAGAGGAAACCAAATCGGCTTTGGATGAAAATTTAACCAGGGTTTGATATGAAATGGTTTCGCGGACAATAAAATAAAAAAGTGGCCAAGGGCCAAATCAACACGCTGCATTGAACACGTGTCATGGAAGAATAACCTCCTGAAAGCTTTCCTTCAGTCAAAAACCCACTGAAATCATTAGAAATTCTTTTCCCCAGTCCACCCCATTTAATTGGGCTCTGAGATCCGAACAAAAGGAATGACTAGGAGGCATGTTAGTAAGCAAAGCCAAACACGTACAGGACAAGACCTCTATGTCATTGCGGATGTCATAGTTACAATGTTCTCCATTATGTGACATATACCGCACTACATTAACACTGCTTCCTTAATATGGTCATATTACAAAAACCCTGGAAATTAATTGAAATCACTCAAAATTGCTTGTGATTATGCCAAACTTTTTATTAAATTATTACACTGATAACAGACGAAAGGTCAATAGCTTTCAGGGAAAGTAAACTAGGCAACAGTAATACAGAGAACACCTATATGTAGTATTCACTGATTTACAGCAATTTTGTCAGCCTCTCCAAAAAGTCTCCTTTTTATAACGTACATGTTTTCCGGCAATAAATTCCCAGTGTCAAACCATAATAAATTAAATTCCAAATGTTGAGGAGCTTTGGTGAAACGTTCACAGGCCGAGACTTCCAAAAATGTGTTTCACTTTGGAAATGAAAATTCAATCACCTTAATTTGTATGTTATTTATTTGTTTCAGTGCTTGCTCTTAATGTTCACATAATTTTCCAGAATTCAAACTTCATTATTTGCAGCCCCATCACATCACAGTGACCTGCATTCTAAATAATCCTAATTTTGTATTTACATTAAGATTTTCTTTATCAAACGAATTAATCCTGAATTGAATAGCAATATTTGTGAACACGGAGGTTCAAAAGGTTGATTTAAGTTTATTTCGAAATTTAGGAGAGCAAACGCAGTTTGAGTCATCTGAACTTGTGGTCGGCAATCGACGAAGTGACCGTGTGCTTTTGGGCAATGTAGGCTTTTGACCAATTCTGTAGCTTGCACATAGATTTGAACAACCTTCATGTCTGTCCTGTATGATCTTACACGATAAAATGCCTCCTTGCGCTGTAAAAGACAATGTATGTGTCTTGAAATATTCACAATTTCAAGCAAAGACATACATCGTGACACAATCATTGTGGCAAATGTATCTGATTATCTCTCCTCCAAGTCAGTAAACAAGTTGTTGACATGTTCGAAAGTCGTATGATTTGTTGATGTCATAATTGACAGCCCTAAACTGATAAGACACTTTTAGCTCTTAGGTGACAAATGAGAAAAGTAGCATTGTTTCAGGCAACTAGCTCTTATTATCTGGAAAAAGGTCAGAGAATGTACTTGATCATGCTGGCGTATATTGATCCGAATTATATTTGCCCAACAAAGATAAGACAATGTTCAAGTACGTTAGAACAGTTTATCAATTTGCTATACTTCAAGAGATGGGTGGACTTCGTCAATAACTATTCAGAGGTGTTTGAAATCCAGTTTACACGTCAGCGCCTGAATCCTAAGAGATGTTTGGCAGATCTGTCTGTAAAAGTGGGGCTCTTTACATTAGGGAAACTAAGAAATCTCCACTTGGGGATATCACAGTTTCATTGTTTATATTAGACAGTTAAATTCTAGATGCGCCGATATTTAAACACATCTGAGCTTCCAGAGCGACTTCAAAGATATGTTGTGGAAACTAAGATTGGTTCTGGTATGTTTTGGGTGTCGCTCTAGGTCGACAGAATTTCGCAAAACAGAAGAACACCGCATGCTCAGACGAGCTGTTCACTGCCATCAACAAAATATGATACACACTGCGTAACAGCTCGAGAAAAATTATTTTGAAAGAAAGCAATGTTCGTGTACTTAAGGTAACACCCAATGATTAAGTAAATCTTTCAGAGATATGCAATTAAAAGTAATTCCTCAAATGCTGTTTGAGCCTCGTCACAAAGTTTCACCAATATGCCATCAAAAGGGACAATAATGTCTTTCTTTTGTCATTCAGATTCCACATTTTCTTACATCTTAGAAACTCGCAAAGGAAAGATGCTGTTGTTTCTTGCATCCTTTGTAGATGGCGAGGTTAGTTATTTACAGAATCGTTGGGCCTTATTTTCACAGACCTCTCTTGTGTGAAGAAAGCAGACTAAAATAAATAGCGGTTCCTTTAGTTGTTACCAGTAACAAGCCCTACGGCTCGGTCTAAGGTTTGGAAGAAATTCCAAACGTCAACACAGTCAGCTTAGTAATAACTCCAACGTTTTGCATACCATAAGTAAACGAATTCAATTAAAATGTCTTCATATTACAAGAGAGGCAGAAAAGTTGTACATGTTAACAGGAACCAGAAAGATCCATGCAATGTAAGGATCATAAAAGGATACGCATCAACTTGGCATGCCTCAAGGGTAGTGCCTACCTAATGAATTTCTCTTTCTTTTCTCTTGACTATTCACTCATAATTTTTCCTATCGTTTGAAAAAGCATAAGGCAAGAATTACAGCTGAATTCTGAATTTCTGTATTTAAGTGTCCTGGAAATAATGATATCAACTGTTATTTCCTCATCACATAAAGCCATCTCATATCGGCGAAAAATGGATGGGCCTATCGTAATTTGTCTGAGCGGTGGCACTTTGTCATACAAGAGGAAAATAAAAAACGAACCAAGTAGCTTATATGACCTGGTATGCTGATATAGCATAAATGATTGCTGGCATGTAATTAATGCTTTAATTCAAAATTACACGCTTTTTGTCTCTGAAGCTGGTAGCCGTTTTATGATTCCACATCAATATCTGGTGACACAGACACAAAACTATGAAAAAACTAGCTCGGAAGCAAAAATGTAAATGATCGTAACTTCTTTTTGTGAAGTAAATGCTTGATAACCTTTTAAGGCATACATAGCTAATTTGACCCGGACAACGCAGTGAACATAAGACATGTCAGTCACTATTTTCAATTTGCTTAAAAACAACAACAAATCTATTTGTAATACAAATGTATTTATGAAGAAAAACAAATGCATATTCACACAATAGTATTTCATTTGTACAAATCAAAGTTCTTCTGCTGAATCCTGGGATCCAATGAATTTCTCAAGAAATGTCCATGCGTTTATCCTAAATTTGAAGCATAATTGCTGAACAGAACCGAGAAAATCAGCCAACCTTGTTTTTCATGATTATATTTTTCAAATACGACTGTAAATACTGATTGCCACAGCATAGGGAACAATAATCTTGTTTAAAACTGTTGGCCGTTTAGTAAACAATATTTGACATTATGTAGCACCAGGATTATAAAATTCTGAAGAGTGGCACTTGAGGTATATTCATAGCACATTGAAGACAGTAAATTTTACTTTTGAGTAGATTATCACTGAAACTCGGTTTTTGCTATACCACGGAGATAGTGCCTTGTTCTCCTCCTTGGCGGAGTCTTTTGGGCTTGTCCATTCTTAAACCTGATGATGATCCTGTCCTTAGCGTTGCCGGGGAACAGACCCCACTGTTTGGTGGCGCATAGTAACTGTACTGTGGAAACTGTGGGGTTTTCCTTTCAGGTCCACCACCACATAGTCTCGAGAGAAAGTTTCTCCAAGAGTTAATTGTTTTTGAACTCCAGATCCACATTCCACTTGTAATACCTACGACTAATGACATGAAAATTTTCAGCATAAATATAACCATGCTTGGGTGATTGTCAGTTCCTGGCAAGTGCCATGCCTGTCTGTTTACGTACTCATACACATAGCAAGCAATGACACAAGTGGCAGGCACTGTGTACAGGACCGAAAATATTCCTATCCTGACCATCAGAACTTCCAGTTTATCAGTCTTGAGACCATCCTGCCGAACATGTTTACGAATCCTGAACAAGGCAATGAATCCAGCTATTAAGAATGAGGTACCAATAGCAAGATAGACAATGTGTGGTGCAATGACAAAGGCCATGAGGGTTCCAGAGCTTTGATTGCCCACAAAACACATCGATGTCAGTTCATCGGCATCAACATTTCTCATGACTAAGATGACAATAGTTTTCACTGCGGGTATGGCCCATGCTGCCAGATGGAAGTAAGATGAGTGTCTCTGAATGGCTTCGTGGCCCCATTTCAGTCCAGCAGAAAGAAACCATGTTAGGGTCAATACCACCCACCATATGCTACTAGCAGTTCCGAAAAAGTACAGTAGCAGAAACACAATTGCACAATCAGTGTTGTCAAGTCCTTCCTGGATAAGCATTCGTATTCCAGACTGACTATCTGTATCGCATGCTATTGCATCCCTACCTGCGATTAGTCTTACTATGTACCCGATGCTTATTATATTATAGCAAAGAGCCAAGACTACGATCGGCCTCTCAGGATATCGAAATCTTGAAGCGTCAATCAAGAATGTCAATACTGTAAATAGCGTGGAGACGAAACAAAGGCCTGCCCACACACTCATCCAGATGTCTGCAAAGTACTTGTCACCACTATCAAAAAGGTCGTCTTCACCACAGAGCAGCGCGCATCTTTCGGTTCTGTTGATGAATACATACTTGTCGTGGTTATTGTATTTCGGGCAGCTTTGAAGATGGACCGCTCTGTCGTTAGGAACTGGTGTCTGTGACTTGGGCTTTCCTTTTGTGACCATGTGATAGTAGGTCCTGAATGTCCCCTTGGTATTCGGTCCATCTGTGTCGGACTCGTCAGCATCTGGTCCTTCCATACACATATGTTCGTGGTTGTTCATAATGGGGAACTTTGAACAGTTCAAAGCTGCAGGCCACGAAAAGCCAAATTCTTGGAGCACCGGCTGACATCTCCTCCTCACGTTTTCGCATATTGGTCTACAGGGCCCGATGGTCTGGACCACTTTTTCTGTGCACATGGGCACATACACCGAACAAAGAAAAAATTTTAATTGTGAGGAACATCCATACTGGATCAAAGGAGTGAAAGTTTGTAACTGCAGCTCTGCTTCCTTTTGGGTTTCATGTCCTACTAAATTAGGCATACCAGTCACATTGTAGCCAAGTCCTCTGCACATTTCAATCGTAATTGGTTCACAATCGCGTACCTTTGCATTACCTAGCATTTGCTGCATGCTTTGTCCTTTGACGTCGGAACTGAAGGCAAGTAAGATCATTACCAAAGAAAGGCATAATTTACGAACCTCCATCGCATTTCCCCGTCGAGCTGGTAACATAATACTGTTTTGACTCATTGTTAATGAAGGTATCGAATCATAAAGATGTTCCTTTGGTGATGATCAATGTTTCATGCGGATTGTTCATGCGCAGGGTGCATCTTCATCGCTAAGAAACCAGCGCCAGCAACAACAGTGAAGATGTCAATAATCACACCGAGTTAAGTGTTCCTAGAAGGTGTATCTTCTCGAGCACAGGTGCACAGCATCAAAGATTTTCGTCATGTTAATTCTCTGTCGATTCACAGTATTTTCCACCAGGTTTATCTCAGTGGGTGAAATTTCTATTGAGTACAATGATACAGCCAATTACCCCGACACATCGCCCGCGCGCCCGAGATGGACTGGTCGTTGATATGATGAAACTAATTAAGTGATATCCTGTTGATTTGGAACATGAACTTAAATGTCCAAAAACAAAAGTGTCAACAATAAATCCTGGACTGTACCTCCTTCACTTTCTTATCAGTAATTCGCTTTGGTTATCAGAAAACTAATCTAGATGAACATGATGACAAAGTGTACAAAGTCTCTGGTCGCATCAATAATGTTCGTACACAAAATCAATGTCGTTACGTATTTTGTTTCTTTTTTTCTCAGACAAAGGCTTCGTTGTCTATTTTCATCATTTGTAGTTCTGAAGTTTGCGCCAAAGGTTTGTCTTCGTCTGATGGTTCATGTGCAAATGTGTCTGCTCCCGACTGAGGCCTTCGCATTTAATTTCACCTTGCCGGAGACTACTACGGCAAATCAAACAGTACTTGATATCCACTTAGGCAGATCCAATGGTTGAGTGTGTTCTTGGTAGTAGACTCCGCCTCTTGCTTGGTGCATCATAGCGGCACAACAAAACCTTCCACCTTGTCATTGGCTCTTTAGTGTTCCTCAATAAGTGGTGCGTTAATGCTCGCGGGGGTTCTAAAAAGTACTGTCATATCATTATGAGGATCTCTTCTGTCATTAGAAATCAATTTCAAGCCCATTCAATTTGCATCATGCTCCTGTTTGTATCCCTTTGTCAATGCTTTGTGGTGTATGGGTGCGAATAAGCCGATACACTTCATCCAAGTCTTTATCATTCTTCATTCCCTAATAGTCGTACTGGTGCATTTTTATCGACTGTTTGGGGACTGGGTAAGAGACTTCGAAGTACAGTCAATTACCATCTCTGATCCTCACTTGACTAATAATAATTTGGTGCGGTTCAAAAGATAATCGGGCAAACCATTTCCAAACACATAACAATATCGATACCATGAAGCGTTTTGAAGGGCCTCTTCTTTTTATGCTATCAATATTTAAAAATAAAATCGTGCCTGGTTAAGGTAAATAAATGTCACCTTTTATGTTCTGGAATCGTATTATTGCAGCATGAAAGCGTACCATGTGTCACATAATCGATACATTTGTCAAACCGATGCACCTCCTTGTCGGTGACTCAGAAGGTGTAAACGTAGCTTATTGGAAGGCCGTTGATAAACGCTCTTAATGTGATGAAGAGCACATATTAAGAAGGGTTCTTCAGAGGTGTTCAAGTAATAGAAATCTCGAATTGAGATTAATGCTGAAATAATAAGCGTCATATGAGCTGAAGGGTTCGTCAAGGTTAAGAAAACTTGAATGAAGTGCTTTTCTATTCAATAAACTTAAGTCCTGTTAGAACATGAAAATCTTAAGTCAGGTTAATGGTAAAAGAAGTAAAGAAAAAAGAACACTGAGATAAAGATGTGGCGATGTGGGGATATGTATGGTGAGTGGTAAGGCTTATTGGAATTCACCAGGTATACACTATAGACAGACGGGGGAACCTGAGCTCTGACTGCGATGTAATACATCCTCAAAGCCCTGTCTTTACGATAAACACAGTCCGATCTGTCAACGCACCCTTTGTATATTTAGATAATAAGTAAGGAAATCTTATCACTCTGTTGAGCCTAATATTTTCAGACAGGCCGCTTACCTATGCCGAGAGTAAGCACAGAATGTCGGTAAAAATAAACACGGGTCAGAATAGCTCTTCGGGATTCCAATGCTAATGTTTCATTATTTTCCATTTTTCAATGCATTTCAGCGACATCAATTATGCTTTCACGACGAATTGAGCTCAAAATCTTGTGTGCTTACAGATGACTTGTTAGCAATAGAGGTTTACCAACATGTTAGCCTACATGGTATAGGTCAAAGGTTTCAAAATCCCTTTTCAAATGCCATTGAAGGTGAATCGGGTATCTTTACTTACCATCTTACGTGCCTTTTAACTTTAATGGTTTTCATCGCAATATCAATTTGAAACAAACTAGAGGATCAAGTTCCGTATTTTTCCCAATTTTTTTGCCATCAAATTAGGAAATTTAGTTGTCGCCAAATGTGCATTTTAAGGTTAGAAATATGAGTTGAACACACTACTTAGACAGTTTGACGGTTGCGGGAGATAAAATTGTGGATATATCGCCAACAAAATTACTCCTTTACAGGAATTTCATGATATGGGCCATAAGAGGAGAAACATTTTTAAAGAAGCACAAAGTTTTTCATGACATCAAATCATTTTGGAACAACGGTATAAAAATCTGAGGTACAAGCTATATTTCAGAAGATTTTTCAGACAATTTCAACGCATATTTTTCAAATGTAGAAATGTTCGGAAATATGTGACGAACAAACGAGTTATTAAGAAAATACCAACCCAGTAAGAATGGTCGGTTTAACTCCCCGTAGGATGTTTAAGGGATCCTTATGGCGCTGTTGATTTCGCTTTTCAAAATCAGTTGTTCGGTGGCAGGTTTGATCTGTGCGCGGGTGTTTCTCGTTACCACCAATTAATGCGCTATTGGTTTGTTTTCATATCAGAAGATTGAATGGTGATCAGAAGTTTTCTTTATTGATCAATCCAGCATTAATTATTATGTAACAAGTGTATCAATATTATATAATTCGGCTTCTGTAATCAACCTCTTACCTAGTTTACGTAAGAATAACGGTTAACATTAGCAGGGAAAGCATTAGTGTAAACAATCCCAGATTTCGGTTTGTATGCATTGCAGTAATATGCGTTTACTTTTGCGATTATTAAAAAAATATTGTTGTCGTAAAAATAATAGAATACAGTATATAATGTATGTTGCCACCAAAAAGAAAAGTTGGGTCAAAAATAATATTTTTTTGACAATCAAAGGGATTCTGTTGATGACAAACAATTGTATAATACTATTTTGACAGTGATTAGAGCGTCATTTTGAGTGATAAAGGAGGTCACAAACCCTTCACTTAATTATCAATTGTCATTATCTTTCTGATAATTATGTCACTCATAATTGTGAGCCGCCAAGTGCGTAGATGATACATTTCCTGCGTCGAAGATTAAGGGGATCCTAGCGAATATATGTTTATGAAGATGAAAACAGGCCGAATAGAAACTGTTTCACGTTCAGAGAAACTTGTGAAAGTGAAATATACATTTACGAAAGATTATCGAATAAGACTGCCTCGAATTAACATTACGAGGCAATACTGACAACAATCCCCCGTCCTAATCATACTAGACCAGATCTAGCTGGGGGAAGGGGGTAGGGTCACTTGCAGGGTTCCCACCGGCACTGGAAAAACTGGAAAACCTGGAAAAATGAGACAACTTTTTCCAGTCAGGGAAAAGTC
>JBCAUG010105165.1:0-21691 GCA_038406175.1 Haplosyllis leylae | reverse complement strand
ATTTCAAGCCCCCCCCCCCCCCAACCTTCTGAGGTTTGTTTCAATCTCACCTGGCATGGGTTCAATCTCACCTCACATGCTCCCCCCACGTGAAAATAATATCTTTCACCTTGCGTGGAAAAATTCCCAAAATAGTAGTAAAATGACCCGTTTCCATCAGTAAGGTACCTCTACGAGTCACATAACATTGGAATGCATGAACGTTGTTGAATTCTTCGATGTACCCAAATGCACAACGTGCAAATATCTTACATTTCATTTGCATGAATCCATGCATGAAGCTTAGAATTACATAGTCAAGTTTTTCCATCCCAGCTCATATACATACTGTTGCCAATAATGCAAATGAGAGTGCGAATGAATGAGGAGTTAAGCATGACTAATGAAACCTTAGGAACAAATCGATCTGAGGGAGAACGGTGTGCAAGGTAGAGATTTAATCCTGATATCAATGTTAATGTCAGCATGTTTTAACATGGAAGAAAATCACAAAAGTTACCACAGTGCTTGGCAATTCGTTTTCTCATTTCGGGGATATATTTAACCTCAACTTTAGTCTTTCTAAATTGTTTTGAACTGCTAGGAATTAAATATAACCTTACCCTTCTACTATTTGAGCTAAAAGCTCACTCGTAGATCTATATAATTATTTTATACCAGAATCTTAATACCTGAGACCACTATTCTGTGCACAAGTCGTACTGAAGGGGATTAAAATGTAAATGAGATTAATCTTTTTGAGGAGTTGGTCTGAAGTTTTCTTGGACTCTACCAGTGTAACTCGTCTATTGTGAAGATCATTTCTGTGTGAAATTGTCACTGTAATCAATATTCACATTTAAAACCGTTCGGTGCATACGCAAGTAACTGTAAATGTTAGTCATCTGAACAAATAAAATGTCCAATAAACTAGCCAAACACGATCATCCAACGACATATGACCAATTGAGTCAAATATCATACTGGGAATTTTTTCACCTAATTGCAAATTAACTTTTGCAATATCAGTTTGTTCAAATAAAACATTCGATTCACCTTTATCATGTCTCAACTTACGCATGACTGTCTGGGATTAATTTGGACGTTGTCAATGTTTCTGACTTTTCATATCTGCCCATATATATGTATTTGAAATTATTTTTAGTACAGATTTCATCACATAGAATGATGTATTATTTAAGCTGACATTTTATCTGAAGAGAGTCTATTTTTGTTATGTTATGGTCTTTAAAAAATCGCACTTAAACACTACGCAACTGTTGACATATTACACCATTGTTTTTTTTTAAATGGATAACACTAGAACCTTTTTTGTTGCAGTGTGGGTAGTTTTAAAATTCCGAAATAACCTTGAATTTCAAAATGGCGCGTTACTTTCAAAGATGCCAGAATGGAGTTCCCTTGATCAATTTACATGATCAAGATTGGTTTTGGTGAACTATTTATTCGCGTGACATCCGTTGGTCAGAAACATTTTTTAGATAAAAGCTAGTCTGAAATTTCAATTCCATGTTCGTGCGTGACAAACAATGGATGCTTTTGAGTCTAGACCACAGAAATGCGTAGTAAGTGACCTTACCAGACTTAATTTCTCAGAAGTAACCTTGGACATCGAAAAAAAGTTGTTCCCTATTTGGACAGAACCAACAGACTGAAACGTATTTACAGACTTAGACCCTTTTGGAAAACTTTTTCCGTTAATTTTTTTGCGCGTATTTTACGCTGAAGCACAAAAGGCTAACTATCAGTTTGGACTTGTATTCTTTCAAATTCTTTAAAATAGCCTTTAGATATGTAACGTTTATCTCTTTCGAAATGTTATGCAAAGCCTTTCCATAAATTCTTTGCAATTATGGTCATTACCGTTATCGTGGACCACAATCTTTGTAGACGATAGACATTCCCTAAAGTTAGTGTTATTTATGTAACTTCATGGGAGATAAAAATAAAACATCATTGTTAAATATGAGACCTCAATAATTTGTATTTAACTAAACTAACTTAAATTGCTCCTCAATGTACATCAACTTCTCTCCAGGATTTTTTATATAATTTGTAAATTTTCTTTTTAGTTTGAAAATAATAAGTACAGTCTATGTGTACGTCAGCAACTGTGTCGAGTATCTTTTATTTGGGGTGTAGTGTATTTTTAACATTTTTAGTTCCGTGCTTATTCCTTTACCAACTACTGTTTTCTTTGGAACATAAACATGCATGTCTTTGTGCCTGTTAATGTGTGAAGAAGATTTGTTGGTTACTTTTTGGTTGATTTCTTTCATCATGAGTTCAGATACTTTTTCACCAGGCATTTCACCTTAAACAGGTTTATCAGATCCATTTTCATTTCCATTGCCACAAATCGGAATAAAGTAACATGAAAAACTTTACAGATGCTGTGGTTTGAAAATAATTTTGGTTGGAATAAAACCAGAAATATGCCCAAATAAATGGTTTTAATGATACTATTTAATTTCAATGTGTGGTCACACAAATAGTTGTTTTCTAAAACTTAACATATGGTGGAGTCGAAGTTAAAAAGCAGTGAGCAACCACAAGTTGAAGTTTAATCCGTCCCATGTAGATTTTTACTGGTCAATTAAAATGGCAGGCCATTTGTAATGCTGTCTAACTGCCTCGGGAAGGGATTGTAAAATGGAGGAGACCAACACGTGTAAAACGCAACCACATTTCACCCAAATTGGGCGCCTGTCACCTGCAACACGTCTGTCAAAAACGACATTGACGTCTTTTTTATGGCTATACAAGATTCAGAGTTTTTTCCTTTTGAAACCCACAGTTTAATTGTGACTGAAAGCATTTACATGATGTACTCGGCCCAGTGCAATTTACACTTGCTGCTTTTTCCGTTAATCAAAATTGGCTGTGGTGTACTGGGGAATTAATTATTGCCAGCAAAGATTTCAAGACTTAAATAAAGCGAAGTCAAAATGGCCACGTACAAATAAGGATTTGCCTTTACGTGATATTAATTGGGGTTGGTAACACTTCTGCCGGGCTTTCACACAGGAATTAGGTTCTATAATTGCTTAGTTTTAATGCCTACCAGGAGAATCTCTGGGCACCACAGCCATCAAGCATAATGCTCAGGCTTCATATCCACAGGCCCCCATCCTCTCTCATTCCCTGCCCACTCAAGCCTTACCCAGGCCTTGGGCTGGCTGTGTGCACCATCATCCTGGTCCAGTGCTTCTTCTCCAGAATCTGCCAAAAACACCAAGTAAATAAAGCCATTAATTATCCATGTTAACAAGGCATTCTCTGCCCCTTCAAGTGCTGGTCTCTGGATTGGAATGCCGCTTCTAGTCTAGAAATTTATAGCCAGCTCAACAAGAGCACCGAGGAAGAATTCTTTTTTCTCACTTCCCCTCCAGTAGTGAGTGGTAGAACCAATTAGTTAAGTAATGGGATTAGCACTAATTAGGGGCTATCCAATTTATGAGAACCAGAGCACATGAGCATTCAGAAAGCATCCAGGACCTTCACATCAGTAAATTGCTTCTTTATGTAAATTGCACCATACTTTTACCCAAGACTTGCGTGAAATGAAAAATGAGGAAGGTCTTTTCACAACTTTTTGGTCATTGCTTCCAGCTTGAACAATTTTGAGACTTTTTCTAAAGACATTATTCAGTAATTATTGTAACCATGACAACTAACATTTTTAGAAGATGACAAGATGGCATCTGAAGGGACAGAAACGGGGTACAGTAATTAGAAACAATCAACAGTTACATGGAAAACCTATCTTAGTCACAACATACATTAGACACGAGACTCAGGTATCAGAGTTTCACTTTAAATTAGAAAACTATAAAGGATTGAAGTACAGTTATGTTTCCTCTATTTATTCTGAGCAAGCTAGGCCTAATTCACTCTCAACTGTTCAATAGGTTTAACCTATTGAGAAAATGTTCACCATGGTGAAAAGTACAGTGTCTAGAATGTAGGTATAATATTAAAAGGCTATTGATTTTGTCTGCTGGCCTAGCTGTATGATGCACATAATTTTACCATCAAAGTAATAAGCTTAATTTTGTTTGCAAAATGCTTCATTAACCCTTACCATATGAAACTGAGGTCCCTTTGAATGGCACAGCTTGGGTAAGCCTTGGACTGAGTGTAGATGTGGAGATGTAGACGGCATGATCAAAAATAAAGACCACTAATTATATAGTCTGATTTAACTTTAAAAACTTACTTTTCAATCGTGTACTTGAAAGAAGGAGTTTGAAAGTATCGCGAGCTTTACTGTAACGGATACACGCAAGGTGAAGAGACCAAAACGTTTACAAATTTCCCTAAAATGTGTCTGGAAATTTGTTCTCGGTGACAGTGTAGACATAACATTTTTACTGTCACTTCTATGCTGTGACATCAGCGCATTTAACTAGATGTCACTGCTGAGTCACGTGTACTGGGACTTGAGTTTGGCCTCCAGCTGGTGCTGCCACCATCGCAAAAAAACTTCCATATAAAGTTTTTTTTCTTCTACGAGCATCATGGGCAAAGCTACATAGGTAGACATCTATCAACCTAATTGCTGTGAGCAACATGTAGGATTTTCTTAATTCGACATGTTTATTGACAAAGCAAAAAGTTTAGCTAACACATCTGTGCACTGGTTTCATCATGATCAAAATTACAAGGAGTGAGAATAGAAATGGGATCAAATACTTTTCTCCTTTTCTCCTTTTCTCTTTGGTTCACTATTTTACACTTAATGTAACCAAATTTTGACTTATTTTAAGTGACTTATTTTAAAAAACCAATTTGAAAACCAGCATCTTTACACTTCATTTTTGTCTTTCATCTTACCTAATCGTTTCCTCCATTACCCATCATCAGTACGCGGTTGTGCTGCACTAGCCATAATCTTTAGTCAGTAGGAGGGGGGAGGGAGCTGGAGGCTAGCAGGCTACTTTGCATAAGGCCACTTCTTTTTCCTTTCTCTGAAGAAGCTGCCACTCATGGAACTTGCAGGACACCACCTAGCCAATAGCAGCCCTCCTCTGTCCATCTAACTTCTTGTGACGTCACTGCAGTGGATACCAGCTCTGCTCCGAACAAGGGGAGGGGGATCACTGCCGGACTCCTGCACCCTCCCTTCTGGTCTCCCAATCTCCTCACCCACACTCTGCTGGTGAAAAACATGCAAATTTATTACTTGCAGGACATTCATTATTAAGCTGTCTCTTTTGACTCATCAATATAACTCAAATGTCGTAAATGACTAACATTCTTAGTTCCCTTTGTGTTATACTATTTGATGATAGTTGCGTCACATTTCAAAGGGAGAACGCAAAGCTGCATTTACTGTAAACTATTTCAGTTCCCCTCGCAGCAAGGTCATTGGAAGTTTGGTAGTGTGCAGGATGCTAAGAAACTGTGTAGCCCTTGTCCAGTATCTCCAGTATCCCCTCGCAGGGTACAAAGACGTGGTACGGCAGAACAGTCATGCATGATTGAATTCATTGAACACATTCGAGTTTTTCACAAACGAGCCGAAATTAGTAATAACGGCAATATTTGTATCACAGACTAAAATTTACTATGTAAAATCAGCAATAAAATGTTACCCCAGTGAGCATTGAACCCATGACCTCTGCCCCTTAGATCGGACACTCTACTCTCTGAGCTACTGAGGCATGTGTTACTTGAGAGATCTAAGATCTGCAAATAGTTATGCTTTATTGGTTCTAATTAAGTGATCTAAGTCTAAAATTGAAGTGGTGCAGGAACAAAAGACAATTTAACAATATCCTAAGTGGCACATGCCTCAATGGCTGAGAGAGCATAGTGTCATATCCAAATGGCTGAAGTCCTAGGTTCAATGCTCACTGGAGTAACATTTTGTTACTGGTTTTTTTTTGTTTTCACATAGAAAAGCCTCTGATGCCAATATTGCTATTATTGCCAATTTTGTGTGTTTGCGAAAAATTCGAGTGTCATGTTGGATTCTTTAGTTCTACAAACTTTCAAATTCCAAATTTACGCTGGTTTTCAATCACATCTAGAGAAATGTGTTACTGAAGAAAATTGGATTTAATTACACATTACAAGATTTAGATTTGTTGTCATTTAATTCATTTCATTTAGCATTTTTTGGAATTCCTAAACATTCTAGAATACTGTCATTATTTCCGAAATCTTTATTGATAGTAACGTTTATTCTGTTGAATCTTCCTTTCCTTCCTTTACTTCTACAAATGACATTTGCAGTGGGACATTTTATGGCATTCAGGAAGAATGTTGTACATTAAAGTTGATTATTGTGTAGCCATGAGGACAGATAAACATCCCCGATTGATTGATAAATTATGTCATAGTATTTAATTGATTATTCAATCTACGGTAAAATCGTTCAAATAAGTTCACAAATAACAGATTATGAATCTACCCTGTATTCTCCTGAATTCAATGCACAAGGTAAAGAAACTAATTTCTTGAAAATACTGCTATCTTAAAACTTTGCTAAAAAAACTAAAGTAAGATGTATTTACATATATAACTGATGTCCATCAAAGACCAAATAATGTTAAACAAAAAGAGAAACTGGATTCAAACATTTGATGCAAAGGTAGAAATTTTTCATTGAACGACAGCTTTCGCTTGTCATTTGCAAAATAAATTTGATTCAGGAGACTGTATGATGTGGACTAATGGAACTAAATCAAGTATACTTCGTCATGTTCACAAATGATTGTCTTTGTTATCAAGTGCATAAACTTTGAACCAATACAAGTATCCATGATTCTAAAAATAATTATCATAATAGCATTTGATTTATCATTCTTTTAAATTTTTTTTTTCATGGTAGATTTAGATATAGTTTATATGTATTTAATTGTGTCATGCCTCAACTTGGTCAGGGTCGAATGTTAAAAGAAGAGTGCTGAAATTTAAGTCAATTAACTTAATTTCAAAGAATAACTTTACATCTTCCTAAACATTTATCGCGTAAATTGTTCATAAATACTACAGATTTTGTACCAAAGACAGCCTGGGTTCATTTTTCTCCGAGGAGACAATTTCTTTGCACAAAATTTCGTAAATTTGACTAAAAACTCGTTGAAATATCAGTTAATGATATGCAGAATTGCATTCCATTTCAAACTAAGCCACTAGCCTATCAAATTTGAGGTTAGACCGAACCCCACGGAGGGTCATGGGTCAAAGGTGGTTAACAGCCTTGCTACCTCAAGTGATAGAAAAAAGATGGCCGAAACTTCCAGCTATCATCGGTGCACCTCCTCGCCATATATCTCTTTTAGTGACCATTTAGTTGCAAAGAAAACAGCAAATTTTTCGCCTGAAATTGTTGTTTCTTTTGTTAATATAAAGCACAAAAGCATATCTTCCGAATCAAAAGGTTTTTGACCATCTTTTTGTTGCTACCTCTTGATTCCAGGATGTACAGAACCAAGTGTTATGTGACCATAAAGAAGGTAACTTACATAAATCAGAAACCTGGGGACATCTCATGAAAGTCTTCTTTTTACTCTTTTATTCTCCTGAGATATCTGAGCATGCACAAAATCCAAATTGTTATTACCTCCATAACACGAGAACGACAAGCTTTCATACCCAAAACCTCTCCTCTCTCACATGACCTATTTATTCAGTCACTTTTTCATAACAAGCGAAGGATAAGAAGTTTTGCACAGCAAGACAGACACAAGAACCAAGTGCACTTCTCTGTTTTATCCCTTTGCTCATCAGTTTTGTAAACAACTCATCAATATGAGAGATTTCTGCCACTCATTGACAAGTTTCTTGAGCACAAAAGTTGTTTTTCACAGCCAACCATTGTATTCCCATAATTTTATCAGATCACCAAACTAGTTCGAATGATCACAACTTCTTCCATTTTACACCCAGAAAGAAAATTTTAAAAAAAATTAAACTTGGGCTGGAAAGTTTATAAAATAGTAGGCCATTTTTGTTCAAACATTGGTTTAAATGATAGGAAAAGATAATGCATTGCAATTGCATGCGGTACAGGGGGACCAAATAAAAAATATGAGACCGTAATGCAGCGCCACTCTTGAGGCCCCACCTTCTCCCTCCTACACAAAACTACGTGAAACAGAAAGAGGCCCACACAGGATTTTTTAAAAATTAAAATAGATTTATAATTGTTGCTGCCGAACACATGTTTTTGTTGGTGCTAAACTCGTTTTTTCCCATCATTTTGACAGATACAACACATGTATTATCAGCACTCACTACTAGAAATCAATACTTGTAAATCTTAGACTCACCAGCCTATTCTTAAATTGATTACAAAGAAAGATTAAATCAGGAGTATGTTCTTAATTTTATGCCAGTCAGTGAAATTAAAATTAAGCTCCACCTATTCACTGATTGTTATCAATTCATTATTAGGATACTTTTTTGTTGTGATCCCACAAAGAGTTCAAATATTCAATTTATGTTGTTTAATTTTCAATAATAAAATTAGGTCAACATCTGAATGTGCCTAACGTTCCCTTCTGACGGATTGATGTTTTTCATTCTTGTATCAACGACCAGCAAAATATCTCAAATATTTTTTCTGACTCTGACCACGTCTTTGCATGTTCCTGTCAGCAAGTTATATGCATTACATTGCTTCATTGAAAGCCTCCAAAAGCGACTTGCCAGCTTTAAGCCTAGAATTTATTAAATTCTAATTTATGCAGCTAGCTAAGCTCCCTCTCTCCCAGATGGATGTGAGGCTTAAATTTCTATTGATTTTTAGTCTTGAAAAAATGCGAGGGAAATGGTAGAATTTGGAGAGTAGATTTTTGTAAAATTATTAATAATAAGGGGCTAGAAGGACCTGGTCGTGTCGAGCAAAGGTCCCCTATTTTTTTTACAAGCATCTTTATCAAGAATTTCAAAAGGAAAACAGCGGGATATCTTGTGGGGAAAACATGAAAGTAATGATGTAAAAGTATTGTTGTGGGATGTCTCGGGGTGAGGTAGCCAGGGGCACATAGGTGAAGGTGATAGTGGGGGTACTGGGGAAGGGTGTTATGCTTGGCCTGCCACCAGTAGTGGTTCAGTACCGCAGGCTCACTTCTGTTACTGGTCTGTTGTTACTCTTTGTACAGTTTCTTTTTTTGTGTAAGAAAACTTGCAGGCTGTTGGAAATGCGGACAGCTTAACAACCCTCCCACCTACCGTACCATCCGCTGGTTCTGCAGCCCACACTCATTTGTTCATTCTCCGTGTGGACAGAAGGATGAAGAGAGCTGCCCGCTACTGCAGGTGAATGCGAAAGGAAGGAAATTTGAGGGAGAACGAAAGAAACTGAAAAGTTGCTGGAAGTTGCAGGAAACCGTAAAAAGCAGCTCAAACCTCAAGTGAAAGGACAACCACTACCACTTGTACAACTTTATCAGAAGGCATGCAGCTTGGAGGCAGGGTCTAGCGAATAATTAACTAGCTAGCGAATCTGCGACGATCGAGGGGTAGCGGCCTATAATCGCTCTCATCGTGTACATGCGCGCCACCACCACCACGGCGGCGTAAAGCTATCCGCGCCCAGCTAAAAAAAGGCGACACGACGGGAAGAGACACAGGCAGGCCGCCGCCGCACGCCGCACTGTGGGCCGTCGGTCGATGAGAGTCCACGCGAGCTGGCTGACCCGTCTGACCCCGCCCATTTTGGTCGCATATAATCGGAGGGCTTCCCCGTGACTGAATCATTTTAATTGACTGAAAAGCACTACCAGCTCAACACACACAACTCGTTCTAGTCATGAAGCACAACTTCACAATAGTAAAAAGCTGTTTTTTTCTTCAACGTCGACTGGCGTGGAGAGTCGTGGACAGTCACTGACAAATATAAACGACAACTTCACGTCACATCACAACGCAAGCACCACCACTTGTGGACATGTAAAAAGTTCTTATTTAGGACAGGAGAGAAAATTCGTTCAAGTTTGCTGACTTCTATACAGTATACCAAACGTCTGGCTAGCGAGGAGAGTGAGCAGTTGTATTTACGATTTACATCACAACTATCTTGTTCAGTGTATTGGACATTTGGCTTACAAAAAGGAAACAACTTAGAAGCGAAAAACTGTCTCACCTTTAGCTGCTGCCGATACTGGCCTCCCGAGATTGACATTGGAAGAAGTGAAAGAAAGCAAAAGTCGAGAGGTGCTGGACCTGCAGGTGAAAATCCTCCTTCTGTGAAGTTGGCTGGTTTGCTGGAAGTTCACAAAGAAGGCTACGAAGTCTTCCATAGGATATCCTCAAACTTTTTGTCGTCTGTTTTTTACAACGATAGCAGTTACCTTCCTTTTTTCCAGGCAGGCCTTTGCGTCGTTGCATTCAGGCTTGTTACTTTTTACTGTAGAAATCGAGGTGTTTGACTCGGCTGCACTACTGTATTAGTTGTAATCTGACCACTGGTCGCTTACTTTTTTACAAGGCAAGCTTGTTGTGCAAAAATTCCAGGAAGTTACAGACAGAAAGGGCAGCTAAACAACAAACAAACCTACGTAACTTTGCGGACCCACCGATTCACACAGACAGGCCCCGCTCTCTCATTCAGTTGCGAGCAGTCGAGGCAGCCAACACAACTCTATCGCACTGCCTCTCTCTAAAATCGCTTTTTTACTTTACCAGACTGCTTACATGTGTTACTATGGTAACTCAAAGAGGCTGAGGATATCTAAGGAACAATTTAACTAAATCTGGATAAGTTTTGAAGCGACTGAGACAGAAAAAAAGGGCGAAAACCACAGTGGAAAAGATCGGGATAAGTTTGAAACGCTTTGGGTCCAGTCAGAGCAGTGGCTAGCAGACTATAGCAGGTGCTTGGACCATATTACCCAGAATTCAACGCAGCCGCCATCTTTGTTGATGTTCCCTTTGTCAGTTATGTAGAGTAATCACGAGCAAGCAGTAAGGGGAACCAGGTTTTTGAATGAAACCCCACCGAAAATGTCTGCTCGGCGGAAAGGAAAGCCGCAGCAACGAAGGAAGATAGAAACAGGTATGTGCTGATTTACTTTATATGTGTTGTCCTTTGGTGTGAAGCCCAGGAGAAAGATGCGAAGCCGAGAGTACCACTCCACGATACTACAACTGGCCTGATGGGGACACGACCATCACTAATCAGAGGGGGCGCTAGTTTCCATGTTTTGGTGGCAAATACGATCACAGACCATGAACAGAGATGAACCTAAAAGCGCAGAATTTTATCGTTTGGAGAAGCATCAGAGCGATTTTAATGGCCATTAATATCAAACTGGCCAGTGGTCAGTGCCTGTGATAGGCTGTGATCAGCTGACCACGTGGACAAATTAACCCAGATATGGTCAGTGCAAAGAAAAAGAAAAATGGCGAATATTGATATCAATGTCCGCGTTCAGGACAGACGAGTTAACAGTGATCATCGCTTCATAATGCTACGTAATACTTACATGGTACAGTGGTTATCTGGCCTGGCTTGAAGCCACCCACCAAAGCTCACTAGCCCAACATGAAAACCGTCTGAAGCATGTAGTTTTCTAGAGTTCCTATTATACTTGATCTTTACACCAAAACACAGACCAGTAAAGAAGGGAAGAGATAGTAAAAAGAGAAGGATAAAGAAGATGTATTATAGGGTAGCATGTCATGGCATGATGAATAAGCTTTCCTTCTC
The DNA here is from genome assembly GCA_038406175.1 of Haplosyllis leylae. NCBI lineage: Eukaryota > Metazoa > Annelida > Polychaeta > Phyllodocida > Syllidae > Haplosyllis > Haplosyllis leylae. Next base: position 10,026 of record JBCAUG010105165.1, on the reverse strand, counting down.
TTTGGCCCCTAGAAATAGCTCGGACTAGCGCACGAGATAGATACTGGACACCACAGGGGAGCCTCAGGATCATCATGATCGCATCACAAAAACATCATGTGTTTTTTATCATAATTGGGCCAAGTTGTGTGCGTGTATCTCTGGGTGGCACAATAGGAGTCTGAATTTAATTTTTGAATCATTTCTGATGGAGTAAATGGCTCAAGTTAAACGCTTGTAACGCGGATATGGCTGAGCTAATGATTTACATTTGAGGTTTTTAACCGTCCAAAAGATCCCATGACCTGTAAGGGTACTTAAGGAAGGCATGGGTCACTGCGCAGGATACAAAGATCGCAATAAATATGACATCATACACTACTGACCTACCAACCCTCTCACTATACAGTTATTATGGAGAGGGGGTTTCAGTATTAGTCACATTTTCAGTTAAACCACAGCCCAAAGAGTTATTACATGATTTTCATGTGAGTGCTTATCTGTCTGTCCTGTGTACAAAGACATAGAATACTTGTGATCCAAGTCATTCGTAAGGCTCAATGAGAATATTGTGTTTATTTAACAATAATACTGTCTTTTTATAAGTAAGATGTCCAAGTCAAGTGGGCCCACGGTTTTTCAGTTCAGTCAGCAATAATAGTGCTGATTGTTTGTTACGAAGGCGTTTCCTGCTAAGGAAACACTGAACGATATCAGTCACGTTGTTGAATATAAAGGACTGGTCACTTGAAATATTTCTGGACAGTAATTGCGTCGCATAACTATTGTTAAGTCTTAAATACCTTCGATGACACAATATCAACGCCATTCCAGTCAGCACTAGGCCAATTCGTTGGTATGCGATGAAAAGTTTTTGGTCAATGCGTTCTTAAATAATGTTGAATAACTCACGCAAAAATAAGCCCCAGTATTTAGTGACGTAGTCCCATACATTTAGTTAATTTCTACATGTGAAGAAATTACTGTCTTAAGAAATACAAACTTTTTTATGTGGGATGTTGAAATGATTTATATATATATATGTGTGTGTGTTGGTAGTCCGTTTATAAATATAGGTAAACTTGTCATATTCATTGCTGTGACAACATTTTAGTGGACATCTAATTGGGTGTCATACGTCATCCAATTACCACCATTATCTACATAAATCTAAATGTGTTTGGTATAAAATAAATGAAAGTATATGTTTTCCCCTCAAGAAATAAATAAACTCAAATTTATTTTCAAGACTAATGGCCTAAAGATCACAAATAATTAGGAAGCACTTAGTACTTGAAATCAAATGTAATTGAGCAGAAAATGACAAATGAGAAGTTAAGTGTTGTTGGTCAGTGGGGAGGAAAGGGATGGACGGTCCGGAGGCTGCTGACCACCGGTCACTCATCGCGTGCAATATGGTGCCCAGGGCCTCCTGTAGCGAGGGCGTGCTGACCAGGGCTGACCACTGTCCAGCCTGCCTGTCCCTGTTGTGAGGAACACGGCATCACCACATAAATCACGAGGTGAATACCCCTGTGGTGTACTGCTGGTCAATTACACGTCATTACAGCATCATTTGTAGGTGGTGTAAGTTGAGGCGATTAATGATTACACTCATTTACAACACTGTGTGATACGGTTATATCATATTGGACACAACTGTACGGCACGTTTTTAGCTACAGAAAAACGTGTATTATGAATCTATTGCCCCACTTACCTCATTTTACAACTGATATGCAATAGATATCCAGGTTTGTGAGGCAGAACAAGTTAAGAGGGCCAGTTACACTTGTTCTTTTCTCTTCCCCTCTGTGTATTTGGAGTATTTTGTAGTGGATATAATTTACCAGTGGGCAGTTTAGTCTAGCTGCCTGTTGCCACTGTTGTTTGTACTTTGCAGTATAATATTAGGCAAGATCAGGCAACTGGGACAAGTTTGTTGTTGGAAAAGTTTGTAAGCTAAGAGCAAGTGAAGGAGTACAGGTGATTCGGTTGCAAAAACTTTATCTGCTTGCCCCTAATGTTCTTACTCAATAGAAAAGATGCAGATGATTGAAAAGTCTTGGACTGGTTTTCTTCCTTCCTTCTACATTCTGGAAATACAACTGTAGCGCAACAACACAATTGAAGGCTGCTAAAAAATTAACTTGAGATGTATGACACAAGTTTGATATTTATCACATATGTAGTGTGAAGGAGGGACGTTCATTGACGTATTTCAAGAAACGTCAAAACGAAACTCTTCCTGAATCGTCTCATCGATTTTAAATCGGTTAGTAAAAAGAAGTAGCGAATGCGGTTTCAACGATGCTTCACAGCAGGATGTATTGGTAAGATGGGGCAGCGAATGATATATGCGTCGAAACTAAATTGCGGTTACGGTATTGGATTACACGACGAGTTCCACAAGGCCATATTGGACATTCTTATCTAAGAAATAGCACATTCAAATTGAAATCTTATCAGTTTGATTTAGTACGAAAGTCTTAAACAGCACAAGAGGCCAGTCCAGTGCTACATTACTATTGTCCACGTCACTTTTGCTCTGTGTTTAGAGTAAGTGGGCAAAAACCCATAAATCTCTGTAACAAAATGGCATCTTGTAAAAATGGCCCATATGTTGGTGAGATAGGCCAGAGCCCCATAACTCTTGTTAGCGCTATTAATAATGAGGGAAACAACAATTAAATTATGTCAAACACAGAGATGCTGACCAGTGACACGACTTCCACACGGGGCACGGTGAAATTGAATTAAACCGCAGAAAAAAAACCCGGCATACTCTGTGGTAAAGAATCACCCCTAAAATCCAGAAACCTCTTGTGTAGAAACATCTGGACTTTTTTTGCACTTTCCCTTTTGAGTGTGGTGGGGAAAAATACTTTTGATAAAATAAGCAGGTATTTGGTCTCATTTGACAGCCACTAATAAAGGAATCACGAGGAAGGGTTGTTAGGATAATGAAAAAAAGTTTGCCGTAAAACACGAATTGACAAAAAGAGTGAGACACCTCCCAGAAGTTATTTGGTTTGGGTTTTTTTTGAGGTTAGAAAACTATGTTAATATTTTTAGGTTTTAACTGATACCATGTGACCGGCAATAAAGATGGATAAAAAGTTTTGTCTTCACCAGAATTTGTCCTTTGTATAAAGTTGTGGACAGTAACACAGCGTAAAAAGCTAAGGACTAAAATATATACCTTTTGCCATAACAACTATCTGGATCATGATGTGTTGCTTTGTTTTAATTCTCTTTTCCCTCCTGATGTTACACATTATGGGGCATGATATAATAATTTCCTGAGTATTCATAATTAATAGCATTATCTTTCTTGGTTTACCCTCGCCTAACCTAGATGTGTGGCAAAAAGTAACAGAAAGACAGGCTGGCCAACTGTCTCAGACAGGGAGAGGAGAGGGGCCGTTTGCAACCTTCTGTACTGGGTTATGACATTTAGCAGTTATCAGTCTCAAACTGTGGGAAATAGATGTAAGAGGTGCTCATTTTATTATAGGGAGTTGGTTACCGAAAGAAGATTAAGAAAGTTGACATTTTCTTGCGCATGGAAATAAAGAGTACCTTGGAATATATGCAAATACAGCTACAAATTTTGTGTGCTCAGAAGAAATCCAATTAGTTTAATATCGTAATTTTTTTTGATACAATTTAAATTTTTATTATTTACACTTTTTTAATAGATGAAAAGAATTGAGTGAGGTTTAATTTTTTGAGTCCTTTTCTGTCACCGTTATCAGCTGTGAAAAACGTTGTTCAGAGAGCGAGGCCAGCTGCAGGAACGCTCCCTTGACAAACCAAAGGCCCCCGACCGAAGCCTTTTTCTTTTGTCCATTATATTTTGAGTTGAAAACAGTTGACTTGTCGAGGCTTTGTCCCTCGGGGCTCCTGGCTACAACAAGGACTCGTCATAACTGCTTGTCATAATAGTCAGAAAACTTGGCTCCTGGCATTTGTTTTTTACATAATTAGATAGCCATGGAAGAAAGGAAATCAAACAAGTTTTCAATTTTTGCGCCTCTTGTTTCAAAACACAAAACAATAAACACACAAAACAAGTGTACATGAGGTGTTGAAGAAAAATGGAGTTAAAAACAGAGGGCGTTCAAAAAAGGTGATTAAAATAAAATAACGTTACCTGACAGAAAGAAACATTTGGTAAGAGGCTCTTCCCCCCCCCCTCCCAATAAAATGAAAGTTTGAGTGAATTTTACTTAGAAGATTTCACACTGATGTATTTTTTCTGTGGACTTTTAGAAAGCATGATTTCTTTTGTACAAAACTGGTAGGATATATTATGTCGTGCGAGCGAGCATCAAAACAATGTAGAAAACTGTGTATCAATTACAATCTGTAATGAAGGCCCTATGCATTATCACCTGTGTTCCACTACGCTGTGTTCAAAACCAAAAGTTGTTTGTTTCCTCGGTGTTAATTGAGGCCATTAGTATAATGGTAGAACAAGGTAACATACACGTGTACTGAATTATATTGTCGCACATGCCATGGTGTACCTTTTGCAAGTGAAAACATGCTTGGTCTTACAAACAGGTCTGTGAATTAGTTTAACTGCTCTTCCAGTTGTATTTTGAGGGTGAGGAGATGGGAATATTTTAATCAGTGTTGTGAGTAAAAGTAATACAAATCATAACAACTGCAAATTTTAATTACTAATCCAGTTTTTGAATTTCAAAAGCCAAATGAAATCCAGAACAAAAACTAACAAGGCAACACTGAGCTGGAGTGGCTCACACAGAGTACACAGTCAGTGTGTGGCATGTTTGGTTCTAGGTTCGAGTCCCACCAGTGTTTGTGTACCAGTATGTGGGTCAAAAGGCTCAGCTGCCATGCTGGCTGCCAAAAGGCCAGCAGGTGTCTTACCAGAGGTGAATCTGAGGAATCCATTGCGTAAAGGCAATAAAGCATGCAAGCAATAGATGCATCCATATTTTATCTACCCAGGCCAGACATCACCAGAAGCCCAAAATGGGGTATCAGTGGCCCTACAAAAAAGAACGTATGAGCTCCAAAAATTTTTTAATAGTAACAACAATGAATTTCGAAGCTCTGGAAGTTGAAATACAAAACAAAAATTAGCAAATAAGAAACAAGACCAAATAAATTGATAAAAAGTACATAACACTTGAATGAAATGTAACAGATGAACTCGGTTTTCTTTCTTCACAGGAAGAAATATTTTTTTGTCCTTCGTATTTCAAATTGACCAGGGTTGCTTTTATTTAAATGTCTTTATTATCTAGAACAACATGAAACATGAAGTTAAATAAGTTAACATATCAAATTTGAACAGAACGCATGATGTGTTTGTGCGTGTGACTGTTTCGCCTGGGGTGCCACCACCTCCACACAGACACAGGCCACAAGGCCCATAACCACAAAGAGGCGTTCAAAACAAATCTAGGACATTTTTCTAGTGTGTGACCCAGACATAAGTGTTACATAGACCATCAATCAAAAATTAACAGTCTTTTTCTGACGAAAAAAACCCTAAAAATGTGGGTTTCTGTGTTCAAGGAAAAAATACTCAATTGTTTTGTCAGTACGTAAATTTCTTTTCCACTTTGCTTTGTTTGGTGATGGCAGGTCGTTCATCCGACCTGCATTGCGAGCAATACGTAAGGCCCAACTCACACATATAAAATGCTAACAGTTTTATCAGTGGAGGTAGATGGGCACTCAGTGTATATTTTTTCTGACTTTTTACATGTTATGCAAGAGGGCAGTATGAGTCAGAAGTACCACCAGTGTAAACACTGCAAACTGCGGTGCAGATTACAACAATTTCTGCAATAAGGCCAGGCGAAATGATAATTTGATTAGTTTGGGTGACTGCATAATAATATTCAGTGGCGGATCCCAGAGGGGGCGCCAACCTCGGAGGGGGCACTAACATACTATTTGACTAATTTTTCCCGAAAACTGCGTGTCCTTCGCCCCCGCCCCCCGATCCGCCAATGATATGGACACTATGCAAATATCACTTTTAAATTGATGGTCAAAAGTTGCACCATGACGAAGCTATGCACCCCAGAATGAGGTTCAAGATGTCCTCATCGTAGCAAGTCCTCCATGAGAACTACAGCTCAATTATTTGGCCGGGGACGGGGTAATATGGATACACTTTCGGGCATCTAAATTCACTATGAGAAGCTCATTTCACTTTACTCCCTCCACCCTAACAAAAAATTACCCATTCACTTCACCCCTCCACCCATCATTTCTAACCCCAAAGATAATTTTTCAATTAAAGTGAATAAACTCTTCTGAGTATAAGATGGAATCCTTGAGCAAATTGGCACGCATGGCATCCATTGAACAAAACAGAAACAACAAAACGTTTGAAGTATCTTCATCCTCAGCCTGTTACTGTTAATTACTTGATGCTTATTAACGGCAAGTATCAATTTGACTAAACAACCGATTGGTGTCTTTCCCAACAACGTTGTTAACATTTCTGTGACTTTGCCCCAGTTCTTCGTCAACTTTTGGCATCGTTTCTGCCAGTGGTGCTTCACTCTCTTTCTTCAGGTTGACATTTAAGTGTTTTAATTACAGTTTCTTCTGAATTCGTTCTTTCGGAAAAAAACGGCCCCAACATGCAACTTATATAAATTAAGCGTAATTATTTCGAAAGATGTTGCAAAATTATGAAAAAGTATTCAATTTTACTGCGACCATCTGTGACAGGAATTAAATTGTTGAAAACAAGTTATCAAAAATATCATTTGTGAAATTAATACAGATGTTCTGAAGTTCTGATATTTGATAATCATAGTTTTTGGCCAAAGGGGCGAATTACTTTGCAATGGCCTAAAAGGAGCAAGACCCCTAACATGGCCAAGGAATGAAACACAGGAGCCCATGTTATGCTGCCAACTTCCAACCATCATTGAGAACCTAAAAAAGAAAAAAGTGAGAAGACTTCAACAAAAAACAAAGACGTTGGAGCCATGTGAGGCCAACACATGCAAAAACTGAAAGACGAAGTCTATGTCTTGATTGGTTAGTCCACTCACGTGCTGGCGTTATCCGGTTTTGTGCAATGGTAAACAGATATAGAGGTCATCCTGGGGATCCAGTTTCCCACGCACTCTCCAGAAGGCTTGCTTGAAGAACCTAATGGCACGAATTGGCAGGTCCAGTGGCCCAGCGCTGCCCCATTGACCGTCATGGCTGCCCCGTTGACTTTGGGTCCAGTGGCTCTGAGCTGCCTCGGTGAGTGACTGCCCTAGACTTGGTGAATGACTGGTCAACCCTGAACAGGGAATTCACTTTATTCTCTATTCGTGCCTGTGGAAGAACATTTTAGACACGAGATCATTATTTTTAGGGCTTCCTTAAGGAAGAAAAGGGAGAAAGAGGCTGATTGCATCAAGCATAGTCCAGAAACTTGGGAATTTATACTTCTATTCAGACTATTGAAACGTTTGACCATTCTCGGAAACTCACCTACAGTATTTCACTATCACAGCATCAGTGGCATGTTGTTGAATGACAAATCTCAGTGTGTTCAATGGATTGAATGTAGATAACAGTATTTCTAGGAAGTAAATATAAATCTGAAAACTAATTTTTTTGAGGATTGTGTTGTGAGAGAAAACTGGGATAGCACGAGTTGAAATATTTTGACCTGTTGGCCCATGACCAAAATTGGGAAAAAGAGCTGAAGGACAACCGGGTGATATTACGTTTATAGCCATGTACAGCAAAGATATGTGGTTCATTTCACAAATGATTGCTATTCAGGTCAAGAGGAGAAGAGATGGGACTAGTTTACTTGGTAAGGAATGCAATATACCCCAACACCTTCAGAACCTGGGCCAGACACCCAGTAATCATTATGTAAGGGGTATTGGATTGAGGTTTGTTGAAGGGAGCTTTGGTATAATCGTAGGGGAAGGGGGTAACCACAAAGAGAAGGAAAAAATATAACTCGCAAAAAAGTTAGAGCTGATGGGCATGTGTTTCAGCAGGAAGGGGTAAACTGAATCTTCTTTCGGTATCCGTTGACAGACCAGAATACAGAGTCAGGGGAAGAAAGACCGTTTGCTTTTGATAGCCGTCAGTCCGTAGTGCATACTGGTAGACCTTGCTTGACATTGCGAGAAGGAAAGGGGGCTAGTTTGTACATACGTAACATGGCCGGCTGATAACTGGAGATCCAAAGCATAAAAGTAACCAGGAGCGAGCCAGCACTGTTAGCCAGCCCCTCGAGCTCACTCAACCAAAGTACTTAGATAGTTTATAAAAATATTAGGCAATCTACTGAGAAAAAGTTGCAGAAAAGAAGCCAGGAAAAGAAAAGCAAAGAAAAAAGCACGGAGAAGGGTGTTGCTGGCTCGGCTCGGCTTGGCGAGCCTATGACCATAGCATGAACCAAGGCAAACAGAACAGGTTTGAAGAAGTGTTGGAAGGCACTACAGGTATGACCCGACTGGGTCAGCACTAAAACACTTTTACGCAACTCTGGCTGCATGTGGATTGAATACCTAAGGTTCTACCCCCTTGGCTCCCTCTTCCTGAGACAGTAGACTCTTACATACAGAGAAACCCCTTGATTCGGTCCATAATTTTGGGTAAATAGGCGAGCACTTTTTTGGTCAGCCCTTACCTACGCTTCATTATTGTATAACTTTGCTTGGGCCTCATTTCAAATTGGTATTAAATGTGGCTAATGTCAGAGGGTCGACTGAAAACTATACAGAATGTACATCATATACCTTGAGAAAAACAGTGTGTACATCATATATTTTGAGAAAGTGAGTGTCAATATCAACACCTGGGACTGGCTTCTTGCATACTTTAGGACACAGGTCTAAATATGCATTAACATTATGTCATTTTAATATTAATTACACGAATGGAAGAAATATCTTAACCCAACAGTAGCATCGAGAATTAACTGATTTAAAAGTACAATAAATGAACTTTAATTCCACGGTCACATTTAGAGGCAGGAATTCTATGAAAGATTCTTAGTTAAGATCTTGATGTATGATGCTCGTTCAAGTTGGTTCAAACATACACTGATGGACAATGGCACTTCCTGGAGAGTACACAACGCTCTTCAATCTTCTTATGTAATGATACGTTTAACCAGAGTGACTTATAAATCACGACATTGGCTATAATAAGCTATAACCATGGATAATGGATAGCAGCCTTGTACCTTTTGGTACTTAAATATAAACGCATTCCTTGAAAACACCGTCTGATTGTCAGTCAGTAACCTCTGGTGCGAATCTTCCACGTAAAGATCGTGATCTAATACCCTTCAATGCTTACTGAATTCCTACCGTACTGTTAGCTAACAAATACCACCGACTCGCCCTTTACATAGCCAACCAGCTATTTCTAAAGGGGCAGGTTATGACGTAACAACGGGTAGTTCGTCGTCTTCACAGGTGAGGGGGTTTGTATACAATAGAAAGGGTCTACATTTAGACTGTACAATATGAATTGGAATACCAGAGGCAAAGTATCCTTCAAACCGTGAAAAGGATCGCCTTATTTCATTGACGCTGGTATCGTTTGAACACAACGCAAAACTGAAACTTGAATGTTGTTAAAATTTGTTTTATTTTAAACGTGAAGTATGTTTCAATATCACATTCTCCTAATAAAGTAAAATATTGTTGTAAAAAGTGTGAATAAATTGATGTTTGCACTATTTCCTTAGAAAATGTGAAGTCTATAACTACTAGATAAATCCAATTCGCAATAAGCAAAAGACATTACGCTGAAACAAAAACAATAGAAACAAAACAATGGCATCATGTGTATCAGTAGATCTCGATGGTGTGTTTGAAATTATAGACTACAGGTGCTTTATCACCCTGAGGGAACAGCGCAAATTTCTGACTTAAACGACAATATCAGTAATTTCTGACTTTTTCCTTTCCATGTAAGTCTATGGGTATTTCACATTTTGCATGGTGGAGACTTTACTGGTGACATTACAAATCTAATTCTTGAAATAATAATTGTATATTAGTGTTCTGATCCGACT
>JBCAUG010105054.1:0-21696 GCA_038406175.1 Haplosyllis leylae | reverse complement strand
CCATCCTAACCAGTTGTTGCTAAAATCGAGAAGTACTACCATCAGAAATCCACTATACCCCAGACTCTAGCTAGAGGAGCAGCCAAACGTGCTTAGCAATAGACTCGCTTTTGCTGCCGATAAGATCCTACACGGTGGAAATTGGATGATCACTCTCCCGGTGGACAACACGAAGCAGATAACCGAACATGAAATATTCAGACACGTAAAATTGAGTGAGGTTCTGATGTTGTCCCTAGAGCTACATTTCTAACGAAGATGTACTGGAATAGCTAGGACAGGTGTAGCATGTCCAGTCTATTGAAAATGTATGACAATCCTCAAGTTAATGCCTATAATACAATAGAGTTTTTTTTCCAAAATGGAACGGAACTTTTAGTGAATTCAGTGAATTTAACAAACTCGGGGAACCTCATGAATCACTGAAGCAATGAATTGGGATCAATTTAAAGATTTTCTTTGGTACCTGTGGCTTCCTGGTACTGAGGTAGCATGCTGATCTCCTCCACAAGAGATAGCAGGTTCAAACACATTAATTTTTCTTCAAATTCTACAGAATATGTATATTCTACAGAGTTCATTTAGAAAAATCGAATGTTGTATGTGTACGTCAGGTGACGGTTGAAGCCTGTTCACACCGAGCATCACAATGCTACATTGACGGGTGGCACTTTTGATCTTTCTGACGGGCACTGTGACGGGCAGAATGGGTTGCATACCCATTTGTCCGTCAACATAGCGTTTTTTACGTTGACGGTAAAGTTGACGCTCGGTGTGAACAAAGCTTTACGGTTTTTAAGATCTATATCTATTGCCTGTTTGATAATCATGAAATTTCATACGGAGTGTTACTTTCACTGCTGGTCAAAACCAGGAAACAATTAAATTTCACCTGGTTTCCATTCTGTCGATTGTTCGCTTTATTTAGCAGTGTGGACTTCAACGTAAAACGGGGAATGTGAACTATTGCTTAATTGATCCAAGAAATATGTTCCAATTCTATTCTCGACTTTTCCACCTTCCAATCAGATTTATTCACACTAATGGCATGAACTATCATGAATGTCATCATTTAGTTTCAATGCTGCACAGAGCGCAGAACTTGTATGATACTTTGTATGATACTTTGAAAAATTCTTCCAACAATGATTTTTTTCTTTCTTCTACTGAAAGGTGTATTCAATGTTCGTAGAAACTGTGTGTGGGATTGCTACCACATGTAAATCAGTACAAAAATCAAATACGTTCTTATTTTAGGCCAGCGAGTATATGCCCTATTCGAGTTTTTCCTTAACAACACAAATCTGAAATTTCTGGCATTTTAGTACAAAACTGACATCAAAGGGTTCCGAAATCAGCAAAAAATAAAGTTGCCTTTAGTGGGAATCGAGCTCCTAATGCCAACCATCTATGGATTAGAATTCTAATGCCTTACCCACTCAGCCAATCTGTCATTCCTTGTCAGTCTCAAATTTTCAGACCCTTTTAAAGTCATGCTCTATTGAATCTAGAAATGATCCCAGTCTAAAAAGTGAAGTGAAACATGAAACAAAGTTCAGTTGAAGGATCTTCTATTCAACACATGTCTGGTTGGCAGAGTGGAATGGGCATCTGCTTTCTAATCCATATATGGTTGGTGTTGTGAGTTCAATCCCACGAGAAGCAACTTTATATTTTTGCTGATTTTGAAACCCCTTGATGTCCATTTTGTACAAAAATACCAGAAATATTAGATTTGTGTTATTTAGAAAAAAACTAGATTCACTGATTATGACTGATTGTGATTGTGAAAATAAACAAAATTCCTACACTGAGTCCAGGTTTAAGTAACTTTGTTCATCCCTTGCCGAATAGGGATACATATACTGGGAAATCTAAACGCATCTAAACGGTACTTAACGTAGATATATACGAGTCTTATGAAGCTGACAAAGTACTGTTCTGCATGATGATACCAAGTATTAATGATCAGGCGGACGGGACTATTCTGTATTGTGAAGCATTCGGGTTTTCCCTTAATCATAGTAAGTTAGACGGTTTAACAAATTTGTTAAATTAGTTAACGCAATTCAAACTAGTAAAAGTCAATGATGGTAATCAATCCAAACAGGCAATGGTAAATTCACTATGGCTAGTAATAAATGCTAAAAAACTAGCTATAGTGAATTTATCATTGCCCATTTGGATTCATTACCATTATTGACTATCACCAGTTTGAACTGTATTTAACTAATTTAACAACTTTGTTAAATGATCTAACTCACCATTAAGGGGAAAACCCGATTAGGTAGTGAGCAGTCCTGATAAGTTTATAAGCAGAAAATTTTCTATCCAGCTGAGGAAATCAAAAGAATTTGAATAATTCATTTTTAATTTCACTGATGGCACCATTTGACAGAAATTATGCATAGCGTGAGGTGTAGTGTAGTGTAAAAAGAAAGCAAGTGATAAATTTGTAAAGGGTTTATGGATTTAAACTATAAGGCGATTTATGGGGCGATTTCCTCCTCTGATTTTTGTGTCGGTATTCGAGTTTTTGCATAATACACAAAGTTGACAACGTTGGCATTTTTGTATAACTTCTAATGTAAATAAATTGGAAACAGTCAAGGACTTTCAAAGTAAATTTTCATTTGTAATGGTGTTTTGAATTTTAACTGATGTGATGAATTTCTCTATCTATCATCTTTTCAAATTTAGGTAAACACAACATTGTCAACATTGCCAACTTTGTGAATGACGGGAAATCTCGATTTGAGGACCAGGAAAGAAACAGATATGGGGAATGTTGCACTGAGAACTCTATCCTACCGATTAAATTGACAACCTTTTGAAACAACTCTCAGTAGTAAAGCTCGCATCTACAAACCCATAATCCTAGTAGACCAACCAGTATCATACCACAATTAAAATAATTTGCAACTCTTTCTGTATGTTATTTCAATTGAATAGAGATATTTGACTAAATTCCAGTTGTCAGCAGCATAACGCTCAAATGTGCCGACGAAGATACAAAGGCATGACTGCAGAATTGTATATATGGTCATATCATTATTTATTTAACTATCTATTTAATTATCTGTTTGTTGACTTGAAAGTGCTAGCTATATGTTGTAACACCTCAACATTTGGACTACCAATGTTAAATTTACTTTAACATGATGTACGTCTAATGGTAGAGCCCTCTCTTGTGATTAGATATTAAATTATGACTTGACTTGGAAATACGAGAATTGTACGATACAAGAGAAAAATAAATTATTATTATTATTAAAAAAAAATGTAATGAAACAGAATTGTATTCGCTTCATACGGAGGCAGGTTTCTACTTTTTACTTCTCATTGTGGAACCGCAGCTGTAAAATCTGAAGAGACAAGAGACAGAGAGACAGAGAGAGTAGGACCATAGCGGTGTTAAACTCAACGATAAAAACTATCTGCCTCAAGCCTCGACTGTATCTGTCATTCTTAGCTGCAAAAAAGAAGAAGGTCCTGTAATTCATGTGTGTGTGTGTTTCTTTAGTGCATGGGGTTAGGTTGAATCATTGCAGACCAATAAAATATGTTAATTCTATCCAGCCCATGAGCGCCACGATAACATCAAAAAATTGTGGCACACTGTATATAACAATAAATTTGATTGGCAGTTTGCTTGGAATTTCACTGTATTCCTGGAATTGGTGGAGATACCTGTGGACGTGAAAGGAAACTGTACTAAAAATTCCCCAAATCATTCAGTTCATCAACACAATGTGGAAAATATTTCGAAGAAAGACGCAAGAAGGAGACATTTTCAAATTTCAGTCATACTTCTTAAAAAATCTGCTGCAAACATTGTCTCTTGGTATCCACAGGAAATAATGCACTTTCAATGACATTTCAGAGAGATGATCTCAACAACACGACAAAAGAAAATCTATAAAATGTCACAAACTATGATCACTGTCTGTTACCCATAGATTTCAAAATAATAACTGTAATAGTTGTACAAAAATATCTTGTGTCGTTATGAACCTATAGATTTGAATGAAAGGTAACACATGTGTGACGGAGAATATCGCAACTGCCACTTATCCTTGGAATGGACTGGAGCAGACTTCATACTGCAGATGATGATGATTACCATGGGGACTCCTCCCTTCTCCTTCTTCGTCTTCTCTACATTCATAGCCTGTTGCTGTTGCTAGAATTTCTTTTTTAACGCGGTTGTTTTTTTTTCTACAAGTATGGATATTTATTGTCGCCTTTGTAGAATGAGTGGGGCTTATTGCTTGGATCCCTGATGGGAATCAGAATAATCAAATCAGAACAGAAGGAAAGTTAAACATGAAAAAAAAAACAAGAAAGTCAAACAAAATCCCCAAATGTTAAGCCATGTTATCTCTCAGCAAAATACTTCATTTACTTCAACATTAAACTAAGGTTTTGCATTTTCCTCCTTCAGTGATAAGATTTCCATGATTCTGCACACTTGGAATTTGTTTCTCTCTGTATTTAGTTGCCCCTTGTTTCACTGCTGTTCCCATTTGTGTCAGCAAACATTCAATAAACTCTTACTGACTCTAATTAAACATTGCATATAAATAGGAAATATTTGCAGGTCTCTCGTGTTGCCCTAATTTGACTTGAATTCCCCCATCTCAACTGATGCACTGAGGCATCCTAAGTGACTCTTCAGATCGGGAATTCATTGAAAATGTTTGAGACAAATGGAATGTTATTGTTATTGTGTATGTTGGTGTTCAGAATGAAATTACCAGATTGTGAAAGGTTCTCAATTGTCCAGATAATATAAGACTATTTTCCATGATTCGGTGTGTGTATTCCAAATTGGTAAAAGTTTTTAAAAAAAAATTGTTTTAGGCAGGTGTGAATGGTGTAATTTTTTCTGCACAAACGATTCCAGTTATGTGATATAATTCTCGGGTTATTGCCCGCATAAATGTGCCAATCACGTCTATCCTTACTAAATTTTACATTGAATTCATGAAAAGATTCTGATTTCACTCTTTGGATGATTGGCTCAACGAAATGATGTGGAAAACCTCTATCGCACAAAATGGGCCACTTTGTCCTCTCGTCTTGAATGTTACCATATTTTTACTAATGACTACAAACATCTCATAGCTTAAGACATTTCAGACCAATGAGATTTAGTTACTCATCACAAGACCTCAAGGTGACAAAGATATCTTGGAGCCCATTAATTTGGTGAATCCACAAAAACGATGCGTCTGGATCTGCTTAGGGGACGTGTCTGCTTTAGAAAAACGCAGAGGTGCACAATTCTGTCAATAAAACTTTAAAGAACAAAACCCTGTAATTGGTATTGAGAATTATGTGTTCCCTCTGACATGTACGTGTTACCAAGCAATTGAGCACTGTGCTGTACACCATAAACAAGTTCTCAAAGACTATTAAGACGGTTTCAATAATTAACCAATGAGTTGCCTTGGTAATGAAATTGGATCAAGCCAGAACCGGGGCAAATTCACCAAAACGGAATTGAGACACACGCATCATAATTGGCATGATATACAGTGAAGACAAATGAGGCCACAAGGGAACCATAAGAAAAGTCCGGTAAACAGAAGCGGAGGATAAATGCCTCAATACCAATTCTCTGGACCAAGCAGGACTTGAGTTCCAAGAAGGATTCATTCTATTGCATTATTGTGCCTCTTAAAAATGAACAAAACAAAAACATTCAAGTTTTTTCGAGTTTGATTCTACAGAAGTACAAAATCTATAGAATTTGTAGAATATTATTTATTTTCAGTAATTTTGATTTCCCACAATACTAAACAAATTATTCTACTTATTCTCCAGAATCTATACAATATTAGTTTCAGTTATTTTAATTTTCATAATTACCGAAAGTAGTATTCTACAAATTCTGTAGATTCTTTAGTATTCGATTCGGAAAAACTCGAATGTAGTTCTAATTCATTTCCTAAATTTTCGAAGAACATTCCTTATTGGTGGCTCATAGAAGACAAGGAAGGACCCAGACTTTCTGCAGCTGAAATCATGAAAATTGTTGATTTTATTTTCAGTACAGTTAGGCACAGCTACATGATGTGTTGATTTGATCGCATGTTTGAAGCCTGGGAGGACCGTTCCAATGTGGAGTTTTATTACATGTTCTCAGTTGCCCGGAAAACCCCAAGGATCTGAAACAATCAATAAAATACATTTACTTAAAAACCAATTAATTAAATGTAAATGATGAGAACGATCCGGGGTGTGTGGGTACTCATAGAAACCTACAGGGTTTTCCAGTTTTTCCTAAATGTTTTCACTGAATTCAGGCAATTCAGTGACAGAAATAATATTATTTTAAAAAGAGTATTGCTGTGCTGAAACCTGCTGTCTCTTGTGTAAGAAACCAGCACTCTACCTCAGTACCACAAGGACACTGGTGACAGAGAAGATCTATAATTGACAATAATTCATGATTCAGTGATTTGTCTGATTCCCTGAACTCGCTGAATTCACTGAAAGTTTCATTCTATTTAGGAAAAACTCCATTAAGAAGAGATACAAACCACAACAAAAATAACTTCTAAATTCCTGAACAAAAAAATTGACTGACTGACATGCATGCATTCTAAGAGAACTCAGAAATGAAGCTTTTACATAAACCCTTTTCTAGCTCCTGCCATCATTAACAGGAATTCAATTTTTGTTGTGTAGGAAAAGTGTTTCAGAGTACTAATAACACATAGCCGGCAATGGGCCATTTATAATTCCGACCGTATCAACCTAAGATGGCGTGCCGTGAAAATGGTGCTTCAAGAAGCCAATAACAGCATAACCAATTGCTTAGTGCACAAAGAGTACAGAGAGTGATAAATAAGAAGAAGACAAAGTTACTCATATCTCAACCTGTGGAAGAAAAACGAACTAAGCCCATGTACACTTATCATTGATAACAATTTCAGCTTTTGGAGTCTAATCTCTCTGTCTATTAATATTTTGTTAACCGTGGGCTATTGTGATGGCGGAGAATACTTGTGTCCTTGGAATGTAATTAATACAATGTCTAGAAGACAATGTATCGCGGATACAGTGCGCACGTAACAAGGTTCATTCATCTTCATTACTCAGCACTGTGATAAATCAAAACACAGCTACCTGGTGCAGTGCCTTGTTTTGTTCAACAAAAATTTGTCGTGTTATCCCCAAAGAGCAAGTTCTATCACTTTGTACCAGACTCGTATCATCTTTGTATTTAATACTTTTAAATACCTTTTATGTTAGAGTTTTCTTTAATTAAGCTCAATTTTCATGTTTCTAATTCAATTCGCTTCATTTGTTTTGCTATCTGGCACTTTGTACATCCTTCCAGGTGGAACCTAACATTCTTTCCCAAAATGTACTTTCTCAACTTTTGCAATTCAAGAAATATATCTGTGCACAAATGACGGCTACGTTTCTACTCCTGAAATTGCATGTTAAATTTTGCTGAATAATATTCATCTTTTGCTGTTTTCATTTGAGTCTTAAGTAGTTTGTTATCAAGTCACAATATAGCACAATGCTACGCACGGATATTTCTCCAAAACGGAGTTTATAAAATTTGCCAAAATTTATTTAATGCCACGATGTTCTTTCTCAATGTTTCACCCTGAAGGAACATCGCAAATTTCGGACTTTTGCGATATTGTCAGAAATTTCGGACCAATGTTAATCAATGGCTGGATGTTGATGGAGCCTCATTTCAGTAAAAAGATGTCAGAAATCTGCAAATATCTGTGTAATCACGAAGGAAGATATTTAATCGAATTGTTGACATTATAGAGGGAGATTTCAGCTATATATATATATATATATATATATATATATTTATATTAAACTATGGACAGACGTAAAGGTAATGGATCATTAACGTACTAATGTCTAATAGTGAAGTAACATGTCAGTACAGTTTTTGAAGCAATAATGAAATTTGACATGAAATCACTTGGATAGAGTAATGTATGACTAATTTATTTAGCTCGCAATTGTAATGAATTACGATTGTATTATGAGAAGAATATCACATGGTAAGGTACTTATGAAGAAATTGGATAAATATTTTCTCTCATAAAATTTCGGATTTTTTGTTTATTATTATCAGTAATTCTGACTGTCAGTATGTGTGTCAGAAATTTCTGATTATTAGAATACATAAACATAAACATTAATGTCAGTAATTCTGACAGATATCAAAAATTCTGACTATAATGCAATTAATTTCCGTATAGGTGACAAAGGCAGAGTTCTAAGAGAAACTGCTATTGGAAGGAAAAACAAGTTAAGTTTATACAAATCAAAGAGGGCTCTGACTGATTCAACCAGAAACAGAAGGAAAAGACGTCAACCTGACAATGACATTTCTCCAAAATACATGCGAATCAGAAATGACAGTACCTCTGATGAAATTGATGTATTAAATGACAGCATTGATAATAAAGGTAAGGAATCAGATGTCAGTGACACAGGAGGAACAGTTTTGAATGCAAGCATCAATGATGAAAGTTGGGGATCAATGTCAGATGATAATGCCGAAATTTCTGATTACCAAAAGGAATGCATTAAAGAATTGCAGGATGAGGTACTATTGACAGGTCTGGTTCACAACTTAGATGCGGAAGGAAATTTGGCTGATTTCATGAGCCTCATTAGGCAGTTATCGTGCGGTGATTTATGTGCAAATAACATAGCCCTTTTACTTTTGTTGGATAGGGTACGATTTCAGAAATGTACCACTACTGTTGGAATGCGTTACAGAGATGTTACAAAGCTATTCTGGTCTGTTGTTTATAGACTTTGTAAAGGAGTAGGGGTATGATTTTTTGGAGGAGAAAAGAATTGGGGACAATTGGTAGCTAAGAAATGCACTAAGAGTAAGTACTCACCAAGTAACTCCAAAGTGAATTTTGCAGTGCCCAATGAAAAAATTCTTCGTGACATGAGCTCAATTCTTCCCAAAATAATTCCTCCGGGCAAGATTAGGAGCACTATGAAGTTACTTAAGGGAAAGAAAGATATAATATTAATGGGGGATGCCAAGATGATTACACGTGGTCTCAAGAGTGATTTCTGTGGTGATGTTAATTTATTTGGCCATGAAGAACAGCCCAATTTAGATTGTTTGAAGAACTACATGAATATGTGGCTGGAATTTATTAGTGAATGTGTGGACAAGTTTTCTGGAAGTGCAAGTGGAGATAAATTCAACATAATTTCAGATCTCACAGATTTAGTTACCGAGATGTTGGAAAGAATAAGGATGTATTTGAAGAGTGAAAAGCAGAAATTACTGACATACAGTCAGGGTAATTTCAGTACCAAACCAGAAAGAGCAATAAGTGGATGTAAAACAAATATATACACATCTAGCATTTGGATAATGAAAGCCCTGAAAATTAATGATGAACTTTTCAAAATGTTGGCATCACTACAGAAGAATTCGAACATATTCATTGAAGGAAAAATTGCAGATTTAAGGACAAGTGTAAATATCAGGCTACTTCACAGTTCCCAGTATGTGGCTTCGGAAATTAACAGAAATGACTATCCACACTTGATCAAAAAGTACTCAGAGGATTGGAAGGAACTAATAAAAGAGAGCCTAATTACTGATGAAAGTATATCAGACTGCTTAGGCTTGAAAGGGTCGAAGAAAATGAAAAAGTATGTGAAGCAATATCTGCGTGATGAAGGTGAATGGGAAATTCTCAGTAAGTCCAATAAATCCCAGTTTGAATTGGACGTTATTGCAACTGTTGGTGGCAAATTTATTCCTTCTCTGTTGCCGACATGTGCCGTTATGTATGAGGAATGTTGTTCCTTTATTAGTGGCACAATGTATCCGAAGCTGTTTGCTGCCTCACCACTAGCTGTCATTAGGTATGTAGGTCAGAAATTTCTGACTTATCATGTTAATATATTCTCAAATTATGTTAAGAAAATATAGTTATCAGTCAGAAATTTCTGACTATAACAGTATGAAAATATGGTTAATCTTTGCAGACATCACCATCAAACACAAAGAACAAAGGATAACTGCAATACATCACTGACAATGCGGCATGAGGATATATGCATAATTGCTGAAGAAGTGATCGAGCAGAGATACATGCTTATGGAAAGTGATGCTATTAAAGCATTGGCAACAATGAAATGCCGACACATGACTGCGTGCTGGAGTTGCTTTGTTGGAAAGAGTAGCATATCAATAATTGAGAGTGATTTCAATGAAGAGGTGTGGAAACTATTATGGAGGGAAATTAGAAAAAACTATGACATATTGAAACCTCATCCACCCAAATCAATAATTGATATTAAGAGGATATTTTCCCCAATACTGAGGGAATACATAGAGAAGGAAAGTTGTAATATTGGTGAAGTAAGCCGAACTGCAGGCAGAACTGGTCCAATTAAGCAGCCTGAAAAATGGTCAGCATACTTCAAACCAACACAAGTTCAATACAATGCTGTAGAGAAATTAGTGAATTCTGATTTCAACAATGTAGCATACGAATTGGCACAGCCAATTGAGAATACCATTGAGAATGGTATAAATTTTATGCGGGTTGAAGCATCAGAAATACTAGCTTTTGTTGCCACAGACAGTGAGAGAATTTCTTGTGAAGGCATACCACCACATCTTCCAATAGCGTATGGTTTGAAGGGATCATTGTTACCAATGAGAATAATGAGAAATATGATAAATGACATTAGGAATGAATTGAAGGAACAAAGTACCAGTGTTCTCTGTGAAGTGTATGATGGACAATTCCACCCAATTATTGTTAAGTCAGAAAAAGGTCACCCATTGACAAGACTCCAGCATAGCTGCTTAGAATTCAAGACAGTAATGAAAGATAATGACAGATGTGATTTACTTGAGAAATTCATAATGTACAGTGAAATATGCAGTGATGATATAGATGAAATTAGTCATATGCAATTCGTGAGTGGAAGTATGAAAGAATTGAATAGTGTGTCAATTGTTATGCAGAGGGTTCAGGATGGAGATATATTTGTGAGAAAAATATTTATCGAAACAATTCCCGTCAATAACTTCAATATGACGAATATACATACACAACACAGGAAAGATATATGGGAAAGGTACATGAAGAAGGAATGTAAAGAGAATAAGAATGTAATTCCTTAAGGTCTAACCCCATTGGAATGGAGGGATATGATAAAGGGATCTAGATTGCATCAGAGATTGGGAGCTCAATTAGATGATGAATCTGTGTCAGAAATTTCTGAGTCTGAAGGTGAAGACCCTAATTACGAGCCTAGTGAAGAGTCAGAAATTTCTGACAAAGAAACGGACACTGACCAAGGTGATGTACTAGATGCAAATCTAAGCAATCTAAGCATGACTTCTGCAGGGGACAGTTGCATGAAATGTATTCTCAGAAAACTACAAGAAATAAACAATAAACATAAATGGAATAATGAATCAGTAGATTCATTTATAAGGAATTATTTAAGTAGCAAGAAATCCATTGCTAAGTTATTCAAATACGAAATGGATGTCATAAATGCAGAAGTGCAAAAAGAATTTGGTAAAGTGCTATTTCACAAGAATGACTCTAAGAGAGAATAGGGTAAATAAGCTCTACATGCAGTTGAAGCAGATGCCTGAAATGTTACATTTTGACAGCAGTGATGACGAAGGTATACAGTATAATGAACCTAAGACGCTCTTTGAAATATACTACTCATTTGTTACAAGCAGCAAATATCCAAAGGAATATCTGGCTGCAGTTGTGTGTAAAATGAAACATATTGATAGAGTTTGTGAATGGGAATCCAAGTCACTAATACCAATAGAATTGGATTTGCCATTCATTGAGGACAAACATATAATTTTCAACTATCCTGAATTCTCTGATGAAAAAAATCAAATGGAAATGAGAACTTTTGATTACACACACATACTTAACAATTTAAGATTTCATATTTGCAACAGAGGATTTGTTGGAGTATCAACAGAAGCATTCCTTAATGTTAGCAAAGTAGATCACGATGTACTTCCTAGAGCTATTGTCGAGCAGAAGATGGACAGACAGAATTGTACTATTTCACAGTGGTTTTTTTCTGAGGATGTTCAGAAAATTCTGACACTGAATGGTGATTTGTCAGAAGCTTTATTTGTTGAAAGAACTCGTAATTGGTTCAGAGCCTGTGATGAATGAGGTTTGGCAGTGGAAGATAGAATTAAATATTTGAATGAAATGTACAGTTTCCTTCTGTCAAAGTGTAACATATCAGATTATCCACCACCAACTACACATGTACAAGGTATACTGATCAAGACTTTTGAAGCCTTGTTACACACAATTAGCACACGTTTCTCATTGTATGTGTTATCATCTTCAAACACATATAACACTAGGGCTGTGTCAACTCTTGCTGTGGAAAGTTTCTTTTCTGACTTAACTCGATACAAATTCTCAGGATTAGGAGCACCAAAGTCGGTAGATATTCCGAAATTAATATCGCATGTAGTACATAATCCGGCACGAGGTTTTGAATTTACTACAAGTACAAGAGATAACTATCCTGTATATTTGATGGAAAATGAGGACGAACACAATGGCTCTTCTATATTTAAGAAACATTTATTTGACAAGAAAACATTTCCAAAAAAGAAAAAAAATAACCGTTGGTTTACACTCTCTAAACCTAAAGAGGTTTGTAAAGGGGGTAAAGGAGTAAGACAATATTTCAAGATTGATGAAACCAAACTTAGTTTGGAAGAGAGGTATGGGAAACAAATTTGTATTGAAACTTTTGACATTTAAAAATCTACAGTGAAAATATATGATACGAAAGTGATGTAAGGTTTAAATAAAAAAATGTATTACGCTAATAATGTAAGTCTTTTTATCGGCATCAAAACAAACCTGAAATAGTCCCACCGGACATACAATTACACACTTCTTGTAGTTAGCTCTTTAGAAGAACTGACAACAAACAAAATTGTACAACTCGTACCTTTCTACATAAATATCCATAACAATGTAACATATTCGTGTGATCACTTACGCCCAAAATTAGTTATGTTAATTCAACACTGGAAGTTATGTCAGAAACTTCTGACTTAACTTAAAGTTCTAGGGGTTAGTCAGAAATTGCCAACTGCCGGAATTTTCTCCACCGCCATCCATGTTAATATGTACTTCAGTAATTTCGGACTATATTCCTGAATATCCTATATAAGTAAATGAAAAGTGTTAGGGTATTACCTTAACATTTATATAAGTTAATAACAAAATAACTTGTGTAATAAATTAGTAATGTTATGTAAAGAAGTTATGACATTTACTTATTATGGCCTAACTTGTGTTCCACCCACAAATGAGCAAAATACTCCTCTTCATTTGGTAACTCCAGGTCATCACATTTGGGAAATGGACATTTGTGAGTCATCTCCACAGTATTCAAATTCTGGGAGTCATCCTTCTTCTTCTTATTGTCCGTCATTTCTGTATTGTTAACATCGTCAACATCAGGAGTAGATGCAATTTGACTTTTATTGGCGTCATTGGCGTCATTTGAGTTCTGTTGAATATCTTCGTCCTGACTTTCTTCAGATTCTTCATTCGTTTTTTCCCCTTTGTCATCATCTTCTTTTGTTTTCATGGAAGACACTTCTTTCTCAATTAATGCTGTGGAAAGCTTTTTACCGTTTCTTCCTATGTGGTGTTTAGTCCTAAGATGTGTATAATAGCCACCTTCTGAATTGTACACGCTATCACAAAATGGACATGGCCATTCTCTTTTTGCATGGCTCTCCTGTACATGACGAACAACACCTCTTTGATCTGTAAACAGCTTTCCACATTGATTACATTTAGCTGTACTGGATTTACCACACCTTTCCAAATGCTTGGTTAGCCTTTCTGCATTTGCAAATGATTTCTCTTGACAATGACCACAGGTGAAAGGTTTCAACCCGGTATGTGCTGCTCTGTGGGCTTGGAATTCACCAAAATGCCAAAAACCCTGACTGCAGTAATGACACAAATACTTCTTGTCCCCCTCATCATGAAGACGATGATTATGCTCCTGTAGACTTTTCTTCAGTTCAAAGGATTTACCGCATGGTTTGCATATGAACTTCTTGGGCTTGTTTGTATGCCTATAGTCATAATGCTGGTTCATCAAGGACTTTTGTGAGAATGCTTTTGAGCATTTCAGACATATGTGTTTCTTGCTTATTTTGGTGCAAGATAACTTATGCTTCTTATAGTTAGCATGATTGTTGAATGTCTGCGTACATATCTTGCAGCTGTAGAAATCACTGTTATCCTCATTGTCATTATCAGCGTTGGCCTCATCTTCAGCTGATTTGTTATCTTTTTCATTATGGGTTTGTGCTGTTAATTTCAACTTTGACCTCGTAGACATGCTTATAGACCAATCAGTAATTTTGGAATTGGTAACTGCTCCTTCCTTTTTTGATGTAGACGCCTCTCCACTATGAGTACTTGATCTCTTGGAAGTTGTTTTAACTTTCCCATTATTATTTCTGGTATCTTCATCCAGCATTTTTGTTTTCTTACTGGAATCTTTACGGTCTTTCTTCTTACTGTCAGAAATTTCTGACTCTTTCTTCTTTTCTTCGGTTATTTTTTTGCCTGTGTCAGAAGTTACTGACACAACTTCATCACCACCTTTCTGTACTTCCTTATCGTCAGGGAGTGACTTCCGTTGCTCTGCAGGAAATTTTGAATTTTCTTTCTTCTTGTCACATATTGCTGATTCATTACCACCTACTCCTGTTGCTTTCCTTGTAATGTAAGAATTTTCTGACAGTACTTCTCCACTTACTTCTTTATTCTCAGTACTTTGCATAATATCTTTGTTGGACCCTTCCACCTCTTTTTCTTGATGTAGACGCAGCTGTTGTCTAGTCAGTGGTCTTCGTATGCTGGGCAAGGGAGAATCCTCGGTTTTATCTTCTGTACTTCCAGTTGTGTCTTGTCCTGGTTTGAATTCAGAATCATTAGCATCTTCTGTTGTGACAGTTGCTTCACTGGATGTTGATGTATCTTTATGTGATTGCGACTTATCCTTGTATTTATTCAAGACTCCTTGATAATATTCCACATTGTCTTTTCTGTCTCCAGAATTGTTCAAAGTCTTCTTATCAACTGGCTTTCTTACGAATACTTTACACCTATCCTGGCTGTTTTCTGATGAGCTTCTTTTTCTTTTCTTTGTAGTTGTCCAATTCTTCTTTCGGGACCTGCTGCATCTTACTTTTATGCCTTGTGTTTGACCAATTACGCTCTCATCTTCTTCTTTATTCTCCTTTTCTTTTGTAGACTTTTCATCCTCCTCAAACATCCTATATAGGCTCGATTGTTTTTCTTCTTCTTGTTCTACTGTGGGCTTCTTACATGTGTCCATGTGTTTGTAGAAATTGGAGACGTCTCTGAAACGTGCTCCGCACAGATCACATTCATGTTGATCCAGTTGTTTTTCAGGATGGGCTGGTAGTCTCTTCCATATTTTATTTATTATTGTAGGGGGATGTCTCGAAACATTTCTAATTTTGTGTTTGATGAAAAGGTGCTGATTGTAACCACCATTGCTGTAGAATATCTGAGTACACTTGTTGCACCCCATTTTGACAGTGCATACATCTTGGTAAGGAGGCAATGTCGTATTTGGTGTAGCATTGTTACTGTCAACATATTTCTTCTGGAGCGTAACAGGTCCAGTTGATCCTAGTCATTTCTTCCTTACATTGCTACTCTTATCCTTTGACAAACCTGCCATCTTTCCTTTGTCAGTAATTTCTGACTTAGCCTTGGACACTACACCATCCACAGTTATGTCGCTGTCTGATGTGTCAGAAATTTCTGACAGTTCACGATTACTCCCCTCCACCGTCAGTGTGGTGGAATTTACATCATCCATACTCAGTGTATTGTTCTCATCTGCATTTGATGGAGCCGTGACAGTTGAGTTATTTACAGCATCGTTGGATGCAGATGTCGATGAATTCATAACTGATACATTGTCACCAGGTGAGGTTATGTTCAGGGGCCCTGATGTGCTTGGTGTTAGCATTGAATTGCTTCTAGACACATTACCAGCAGGGGATTGGTCACTACTGGAATTCCCTATATCATGGATGCTCAGGCGGACAAGTGGCTTATTAATGTCTCTGTTGTGAAACGTTGAATTACTGTATGTTTGCCCTGCAAAGTCATTGCATGATTTTGTTTCTGTCTCATCTAAGGGGATCTGTTCCAAAGCCTTTATTTCTGTTCGAAGTTTATTAGTACTTTCTGAAGTTTCGTCAAAACTGAAATCCGCCTTCACAATAGAAGAATTGCCGTCACTCTTAACTATTGGTGATATATCAGGTATGGCCATACAGGACAAATTCTGTCGACTTTCCTTCAGTGTCAAAGTCTCCAAGAGTCTAGGGCTTCGATGCTTATTTACTGAATACCTGGGGACCTCCCCTACATCTACAACCACATCACCATCCATCCCCTTAGTACCAAGAAAATGACCATTACAATTCTGGACCAATGTTATTTGAGCATCACATGGTGCTACATCATGAGACAACCACAAAAAGTCACCGCGAATAACAAGTATGGTTACATTGAATATTTTACTCACAATCAACAGAGTAATTTCGGATCCCGATGTAGGAGTCCACTCCATCATTTCTATGTAATTCTGCAATGACTGTCTATGCACTACCAACTGTTTTGCAAGTTCTTCAGCAATTTCATCATAGTGCTGTTTGGTGTAATCTAGAAGGTGCAGCCACATGTGGCGAGGACTGTATACGAAGCCTTTTCGTGTAACATTCATCTGCAGTCACATGGCTGAAAATATCTCATTTTTGTCTCTGTGAGGTTGCATGTAAATATGGGAGATTATTAATATCATGAGTACAATCCATAATTCATTACGAGTACCATTTACATTAATTGTTATTTATAAAAAATTTTCTCATAATTCTGTACAATGATCAGAAATTTCTGACTATATTAGGCAATGGCACATAGTCTCTGTACAGTACACAAATTCATTCAATCAGTAATTTTGGACAATTCTCACATAACACACAGAACACCAATACTCTTTATCAGTAATTTGGGAGATATATAGGGTGGCATATGTATTGAGGAACATTACATTTACAATTAACTGCAAGTATGAGTACAAAGTCAGAAATTACTGACAACTTATTATATGTAGTTTTAAATTCCATTTCTTTTGGGTTGTGACGTACTCCATTTTCATAATTGCTATAGACCTACCACATTGTTTGTGCATCTGGCTGCCACTGGGTTCTGTCATGCTGGTTTCGTTATAATCCGGAGTATTAGATAAGTCGATTTCCTCTACCTCTGATTTGACAACGACACTCAAATTAACTTCTGATTTATGACTATTATCATTGGAACCAACATAGTGAGGACTATCATTTCCATCTTCATCACTAGAACAAGATTCTTCAGTCACACTGTCCTCAGACTCCTTGGAGGTGCCGCTACAAGTGCTACTAGCTGTAGTTGCTGATTTTTTACTAAGGATTGATGCGGAGTCGTCTACATCATCAGTGTTCACTTTGGTAGAAATATTATCTGTCTGCACTGTACCACTGCCAATACCATTCAGATATTCAGTAAATTCACTGCTTTCCAATTTCTCTTCACATGTCTCATTTGGCATATTGCCGCCCTTATGACATTTACTTTCCGAGTAAATATTGTTTGAAACATGGTTGCCAGTAACACTACTTTCTTCATTAATATCAGTCAGAACCAACGTACATCCTTCAAAGGTGTTTCTTTCAACCGTGCAGCGATATCATCATCCACTGTGTACTCAGTCATCTGAAGGAGAACCACAAATAATTTTCATCTCAGTCCGAAATTTTACATTAATGATTAGTCCGAATTACTGACATGGATTAGCTTTAGTGTCAGAATTTCACCTGAACTGATTGCTTATGTTATTGATATTGTCAGAAATTACTGATGTACATTTTCATGTGTCAGAAATATTTAGTCAGTATCAGAAATTACTTATCCTACCAATTTCCATGTCAGAAATTATTTCGACATTAATGTACTCAAATGCTTATTCCAAACTAATTAGACACATTTCGTATTATATCGGAACGTCAGTCGGATGTCAAATATTAAGTGACTTAACTAGCCATGTATATTAACACTTTGACTAAGTCATTTTACCTCCACCATGTGATTTGTAAACATGTTGATTTTGGATCATTTTAATATATCTTCTTCCCACACATTATACCGCTATATCACTGTATGACACATATTCTGAACCATATTAATTGATAAACAATTATCTTACCTTGAAACTGACAGTTGTATATCATAAATTAATCCTATAATAATGTAAAAATCCCTCTTGATCTTCTCCACGAATTTTCACTGACTATCCAAAATGGCAGACCAGAAGTAGTCACTCTATTAGTCCGAAATTTCTGACCTCACCGCATTAGTCCGAAATTTGCGCTGTTCCTTCAGGGTGAGCTAGTCAGATATTATCTCGTGGCAAGAGGCTGTGTAGAACTTTATCAAAACTCACAAGCTTGTCAGTTTCTGAAATAAGACCTGAATATAATAATAGTAAAATTCTATTAGAAATATTGGAAGCAAATCACATAACAGAATTGAGTTCTCTGACGCTTTCGGGATATTGTATCGATCCATGTAATCCATACCATACATTACCTCCTTGGCGACCACACACACAAAAAGATATACCAAATCGCATGCCTTTGGAACATCTTGCACTGACGGGGTTCCTCAGTCCTCATCAGTGGCAATTAAGATCTTGTGTTCTTTACAAGTTAGACATTAGTCACAGCAGAGGCATGTCTGGTTGTTTGTCAAAATTGTTAAACCAAAAGTGGCTCAATTTACCTTCACTTGACACTTTGATTCTGAATGACTGCGACCTCGATCTGCAAGATCTCTGTAGTCTGAAAAAATTCAAGGCAGAAAGGAAGTTGCCGAAATTGCGATCATTGGATATTTCGTACAATTTCGGTTTTTTCACCATTATGAACTACTTTGAACACGGAGCGCAAAGGGTTGAATATGTCCATCACACGAAGTCCAATTACAGGTTTTTCGGCTTCATGAACTGGTTTAAACAAACACCAAGGACTGAATGTGTCCATCACACAAAGCCCAAGCAGCAGTTTTCAGATGACCTGACTAGGTCTCTGAATTATTTAAAACAGCTCACAATTTCTGTGGACTACAGAAAGGAGTTAGTGACCTCCACGCATTGGCCTCGTTAAGAACGATTGGGTGTACTTTGCATTGATGAAACAAGCACTGATAAGATAACGAAGGTCATTACGAAAGCTTTTGAAAATAATCTGCTACCAAGCCTGCGGACAGTTCTTCTCTTTGTTGAAAGGGATCAAAATCCTAGTCTGGAAACAGAACGTTTGAACAAGCTCGGAATAGTCGTGACAATTATAAAATCAAAGGATAGAAACTTTCTCGATCGCTTTGAACGCTGAGCTTGAGTAGTACAGTGCTCCAATCAAAAGGAGTGTCCAAATGTTACAAAATAACATAAGTTCACCCACGAAGTTCAGTTTTCAGGACCAGTTTCAAACGCTCGTAAATATTGAGCAATATCGAACCAAAACTGCCTACATGAAACAAGTCTTTATTGTAGTGATGGCTCAAGGTGTTATTTAAATAAACAGTGATTCACATGTATTAAATATTTCACTTATCAGAAATTTACAATTCCGAAATATTTTTCTCAATTTTGCTGTAAATAATGGAAGTAAAAAATTTAACTGAAAATATCGTTGTTTGGCTTTTCGTGTTACTATATTCTCACAGATACAACTTTCTGTTGACCTGCGCGGCTGATAGTGGTCCACAAGTGGCGCCTGACCAATGACCATAACTTGTCCTAATATTACATGAAAATAAAGAAATTGGTCTGAGAGGGGTGGGCACCAGTTGCGTCACATTCCAAGTTATCAATAATTACTATCGACAAATTTGCGAACATAGGACAAATTCCCCTAAAATAAAATAAAATAGTAAACTAAAATAGTAAAATGAAAAACATTTGTAGAAATTCAGGTTAAAACTGGGTATTTGATATCATTTAAAAAATGCGATCTAACCTACAGGCCATGTGTGAATCGAATGATAGCGATAACACCTGTACCTATTCGCGAAATCTTTGATAAGGTGGTGTGTAACGTTTGTGTTGACTTTAAATGCATCAATGTATGTTCCCGGATTTATGGAGGGCACCAAGAGACTAATGGATAGAGGTGCCGGCACTATATTTTTCAGTTTTTGCTAATAATCGCATAAAATTAAGAAACCATTCATCTAATCAAGACAGATATTATTCCCTAGATCTGTCACCGATGAAAAACTGTTAAAAATATCAAAGTGAACTTTCAACAGAAATTTTGGATTTACATTTATCATGGTGTAATTAGAAATAAAACATCAAAGAATAGGACAATTGAGTTTTTCACAAACACACCAAATTGGCAATATTGGCATCAGAGGCTGAAAACAAAGGTGAAAACAAAAAAAAAAACAACAACAAACTGTTACTCCAGTGAGCATTGAACCTATGGTCTCTGCCATTTATATCTGATGCTCTACTCTCTGATCCATTGAGGCATGTGTTACTTTGGATATCCTTAAATTGTATTTTGTGCCTGCTTCATTTCTATCTTGGACTTAGATCATTTAGTTCAAACCAATAGAGCATGACCATATACAGATCTGAGATCTCCCAAGTAACACATGGCTCAATGGCTCAGAGAGAAAGAGTGTGAGGTCCTAATGGCTGAGGTTCTAGGTTTGATGCTCACTGGGGTAACATTTTATTGCTGGATTTTTTGTTTTCATATATTAAAGCCTATGATGCAAATATGGTCAATCAACCTTTCCCTAAAGTAGATCATTCTGCCAACATTGCCAGAATTGCATCGGTTGAATATACTATTGGATCGGCTGTTGAATTAAAATATTGTTAAAGATATGCCAAAGGGTTGGCAAAGATATGGGAAGGTTTTGGCAAAATAATATTGAAGAAATGCTAAATATTTGTCAAATATTTGGCAAAGTTTTATTTAACCATAAATGATCCTTTACCTACTTTACCAGGCAATGAGCAAGATCTTGCTCATGAAAACATAGTCAACACTTACTTGTTTTACAAAGTGTGCAAGGTGCATGACACTCTGTTTCAGAGACCAGTATTCCAATGTAGAGAAGTCATGACACCTTAGCTTCAGACATTTCTGCCTAAAACTGGTGTCTCAATCAAAATTTGTCAAAGATTTGACAAATATTTGGCAAAGATTTGGTAATGATGTAGTTACCATGATGCACTGGAAACCTCTACCTTGCAGCAGTTGAAATAGGGACAGAGGACCCGAATAATATGCCTCCAAATAATAATGGAATGTTTTCTTGTATTTATTTCTCTCAATATATCGTGAGATGTCAACAATTAAATGTAAACAAGAAAGTCCTCCTGCATGAATGCAAGAGGCATACCGCCCACCATGTAGCAAAGTGGAGCTAAAAGGAACAGTTGAATGCAGTTGTGATGATTTATTTTAGTAAATTATATTGACATTTAATAAATTATTTAATTTGA
>JBCAUG010104944.1:0-21699 GCA_038406175.1 Haplosyllis leylae | reverse complement strand
ACTATTAAATCATTTAGATGAATTGGTCCAATTGGTCTAAAATGTATTTTGAAAAAACCCGGATGATCCAAATTGTTGTAAGAAATAATGGTCGACAGTAGAACAGTAGGTACAATCGGTGGTCCTTTGTGCTCAGATATCTTTTGATAATTTAAAGTGTTCAAAAGGGATTATTTATCTACCCATTACGAGGGAAGGTAATGTTTTCATTGGTACATCCTGTCCAAGTCCTGTTCGAGATCCTGTATGGGATCCTGTCTGGGATCCTGTCCAAGTCCTGTTCAAGATCCGGTCTGGGATCCTGTCTGGGATCCTGTCCAAGTCCTGTTCGAGATCCGGTCTGGGATCCTGTGCTTGTCTGGGATCCTGTGCTTGTATGGGATCCTGTCTGGGGTCCTGTCTGGGATCCTGTGCTTGTCTGGGATCCTGTGCTTGTCTCGGATCCTGTCTGGGATCCTGTGTTTGTCTGGGATCCTGTGTTTGTCTGTGATCCTGTCTGGGATCCTGTCTTAGGGGTGAGGAGTGGGTAGGATTACTTGGTCAGGGTACGCCCCCCCCCCGACCAGTTCCGAAAGAAAGAACTTCGGGGCTCTGAGCGAAACCTATGTCTAATAGCTTAAATGCTACCACTACAGATACCAAGATTTATGCATTGACAATGTTTGAAAAGTACCTACTGTTAAAAATATGATTTTGTTTCGTCATATGATTCTGTTTTCCTTTTTCCAGAACGAGTTGGGAGTTTCCGGAAATCGAGACTCGGAAGTGTTCGATGATTAGCGACGCCGACGGTAAGAAGTACCCATGGTACGGCGCCAAGCGTGAGCTGTGTGAGATCGAAGGACCCGCGCACAAGCGCACCCTAGTGGTGGAAATGAACGACAACTTCTTCCCTCAGGTCACGTGGCACATTCCGGATGAGGCGTACGACCGGAAGCCACGACTGACCAGAATCCACCGGAAGCAGAAGTTTTACACGTGTCTGGCGGTGCGGGACCTGGTCAGTGGGAAGATGTACATCTACCGGACGATGTCCTGGAGTATGGAGCTCAACATAGGGGTGGATCCCACGCAGAGTCTGGGGGACCGCGCGCAGGTCCTAGAACCCCTAGAACAGAAACAACCCAAGCTACTCAAGCACAACATCACCATCCCCTTGTACGCACTCAAACCTCCCAACGCCAACAAGTCACAGGCGTTGATATGGAGACCGCGCCATGGCAACCCAAGACTGGTGGTTGCACCGCAGCAGAGTACCATACAAATACAGGACTATCTCAGATCCTCACATCACCTTAGCGACAAGTTGGTTGGCATGACGACGACGGCCAATGAGAGTTGACCTCAGCAAACCAACTCTCAGTAACCAAGGGTAACGCCTAGGAAATTAAACACACTTCTTTATCTCAGGAAAAACTACAATAGCAAAATGAACCAAAAAGTTTTGATTTTTAAACTCTTTTCACTCATCATGGATTCTTCAAATTTCATACCACGACCATGTAAACTTTAAACTTAATGCTGCAGTGCATTAGGGAAGGAAACATTGCACATATTTTACGAACAATTTTCTTTAGCTTTTCTACCTAAGAAACAATTATGCAATCATTCAATCAATTATCAGATAGTTATAATAATTAAATCTCCCATTCCATTTAAAGCTGGCAGAAGGTCGTTGATATTTACTGCCCGCATTCCGAAGGAATGGGGAAGATACTGTTTTCACAGGTATCTGTCTGGGGGGGGGGGGGGTACCTGGTACAAGTCTAACTTGTATGGGGGGTACACCAGCTGGGATGAGGTACCCCCCCCCACAGCTGGGATAGGGTGGATTGGGCAACAGAGCAATCACTTGCTACGCGGCGGGCGGTATGCCTCTTGCGTTCACGCAGGAGGACTTTCTTATTACTGTTAAATTGTAATATTTAGGAAATTAATTTTAATTATTTTGGAACGCCATATAAATTCATATTTTTGGGGGAAGGGGAAGGGCAGAAAATTTATGTGATTGGACTTACTTGAAATTGCAAATCTGCCAGACATAATGGATCTGTAACTGAATTTCAGCTGTTCGTTTTGGTAAGTATGGTATGTTTATGGAAATCGAAATGCATTCTAGCAATGGTCGGCCAGTGAAAATGGCCATTATCAGTGCACATAACATTCCTGTCAGATCTAAGCCAAATTACTGTGATTATAAGGGTAACAAAATGTTACCATGGTTACACCCTGAAGAAACCTCAGAAAATTCGGACTAAATGGAAATATCACTAATTTCTAACAAAAGCTTTACAATGGAAGTCTATGGGGATTTCAGATTTTGAATGGTACAGCCTCCACTGGTGACCTTACAAAAGTAATTTTTGCAATAAAAATTGCATATTAGTGTTCTGATCTAAGTGATGTGGCCATTTTTTAAAGTTTTCATTTTAAAAGTAGGTTAGAAATGACAAAAATGAGCACATAGACAAAATTTTGGAATAATGTCCAGTAAGTAATTCTGACAACTTAAACTTTCTTCACTAATTTCTGACAGAGTATCAGAAATAACTGACTTCAATGGGATTTGCAACAGTAACATTAGGAGAGTCAGAAATTAGTGATTGCTAAAACTGGTTTGAACTGATTTAAACCAGTTTGTGTGTAATTGTCAGAAATTAGTGATCAACAAAAAAGGGGTGGTCACACAAAATTTTAATTTCCTTTGATTCCCTGCATATTTACATTTAAATATTATCTGGTATAAAATCCCATTATATAATCCTTTTAAACTATGTAATGATTTTCAGAGTGGATGCTTAGATGTCTGAGATATTTGCCTTGAAATATCTAAGAAAAATTCCACCCATTGACTTCACTAGGTCAGAAATTAGTGATATTTCCGTTTTAGTGCGAAGTTCCTTCAGCGTATGTTAGAGACAATCTATCGAATGATTCGGTTTCAGTTTGAGAAGCTGAAAGTGTTTTCCCTTATTTACGAGTGATGTATGTGTGAATCTGCCAAAACGAAAACGCGAAATCGAAATATGGGTATAATCATGTTAAAGATAAGACCCTATTCACACTGTGCGGACGTGGAAAACGCGAACATTTAAATTTCTTTCTTTGCTGTTTCTCAATTGAGGTTTTCAGAGAGGTGATTTGTTTGTTTTGACTTGATAAGGTAATTTCACAGATTTTATATTTGAAACTTCGCACTCGTACCTGGAAAGTCAAAAACAGTTAAAATCTGTCACTTAATGGACATTCACAATATTCAGACCAATTGCGGAGGCCATGGCGGAGTCAGTGTACACAGAGACACGGCTGCACCTCCCGGTTAATTCTCAGCATTTTAAGCTTTTAGTGACTTTCGGGATACCTTCGTATCCGTTTGGTTTGATGTCATTACTATTAATACGTTAAAAATTTACACAAATCAAGTTAAATCAAACCAAAATAAAAAACCGTATTGTAGAAAATCTCAAATGCAATTACCATGGTAACTGATCTGGTTACCTGGTAACGCTTTCGCGCGTTCGTTTCTTGTCGGTGTGAATAGGCCTGGGGATTAATAAATAAGCGAGTGAATGTTTGTGAGAGAAACAACTTTCAATGTGCCAAATCTACACGACGCCTACATATGTAACACGACGCCTACATATGCAACACGTGCGAATATTTATACCAAAAACATTAAGTGTACGTCAATAAATATTATCTACGTTACAGTTTGTTTATGTTTCTTCTTTAATTTTTTTTTCAAGTCAAGAAAGTCTGTTGATTTTGATGTTTCACTTCAAGAATTTGGCATGATTTCCTCATCTGAAATTAATGCTTTAATATTTCATTTAATTAAAGAACAATGTGATATTAATATAGAAAAAATATGTCCCAAGAGCATGAGCTCATATTTGGCTCATAGGAACATTTCAGACATTAAGTTCAAATAAGGCAAGAACGATTAGACAGAATTTACATCAGACAAGCTTTAATGATTTTTCAAATGTGAAATGACACACAAAACAAACTTCAGTTAAAGGTCTGACAAGCAGCACAGGCCTCTGTGACCTATCTGGATAAGCATTCAACCTTGGATCCAGTGATGATCAGTGTTGTGAGTTCAATTCTCAGTGGAGGTAACTTTTTGCTGAAATTTCTTAAACCTCTTGATGTAAATTCAGGCTTAAAATGTAAATGTCATCTTGTCGTGAAAAACTCGACTAGAATCATCCGAAAATAAACGCAACGCAAATCACGACTTCCGAATGAAATTCTCAAGAGTTACACTGAGTAAACTGAAGACTTCCTGTGTGTGCCTCCATGAGATAGCGTTTTTATATTTGTCCACGCACAGTCAGGTCTTTATGTTTGTTTCCAAACTGAGGGTCCCACACAAAGACAGGAGCAGTGACAGACCAGCATTGTAAACTTTCTTCGACACATTGACCCAAAACATTGGCGGATCCAGGGGACCCAGACCTCTCACCACCTCAGTATTTACCGCCCGCATCCGAAGGATGGGGAAGGTACTGTTTTCACGGATGTGTGTCTGTCCACAGGGGGGAGGGGATACCCCAGATCACTGTCCCTTGTCTCTGGTCCCAGGTCCTTTCCAGGGGGGGCAGGGTTTTATGACAAAGGTGCCCCTCCCCCCAGCCAGGACAAGGACAGGGTAGCCACCCCCACCTGCCACCCTACTCCCATGCCCCCCCTCCTACAACCAGGAGGACTTTCTTGTTTAGATCCTAAATTCGCAATATTTAGGATGCCTGACCAATCTTTCTTAAAAACTACATTAAAATGAAAAATGGCCGATGCCAGGGTTTTTAGGGGGGATCAGAGTATTCACTGGATATTACACCTGGAAAAGGACCCGGTGTTCGAGTCCGTTACTGATTGCCCTTTCCAATGGCTTTCTGACTTTTGAACTTATCCCACTCTGACACCCCAGACATGTGTTGAATGGCGATCTCTGAATTTAAGTTTACTTAATACACCAATTCACTTTTTGGACTTAGTTCAATCGAGTTTTTCCTGATGAGATTCTGTAGAATTCTACAGAATTTATAATAAAAAATTGTAAAAACTGGTATTTGAACCCACTACTTCTTACTTAAGAGTCAGAGACTCTAGCAGAGCACCACAGAGACACAGATAACAGACAGAACATTGAAATGGATCCCAATTCATGCTTCAGTGCTTTACCACA
Source organism: Haplosyllis leylae (assembly GCA_038406175.1). NCBI lineage: Eukaryota > Metazoa > Annelida > Polychaeta > Phyllodocida > Syllidae > Haplosyllis > Haplosyllis leylae. The sequence goes on along the minus strand of JBCAUG010104944.1, from coordinate 16,508 downwards.
TTCTATAGAATTCCATAGAATTCTACAGAATGAGTCCTCATAAGGAAAACCTCGCCTGGTTGTGGCGTTAAAACTGATATCTTTCAATTTAAAAGAAATGTCATTATCAGTATTGGATTTTAAAAAGTACATTTCTTGAAAACATGTTTCTATTACGTTTAAGTTACAAGTGAATAGCAGTAACTATTCAGTAAAAACCACAATAGGCTCAGTAATTCAGTGTGTATTCATGAAACAGACAAAATCGATCACTGTGGAGCAAGATATGATATGGTTCTTACAAGAAAAAAGTGGGGAAAAAACAGGAAATGACTGAATGAAAGGTTATCTGTCATTCTTATTTGAAATATATCAGACCAGGAAAATCCCGATGCCTCATTATTAAAGTTCAAATCTGAAGGTGAAGGCTACAAACAAGATGCGACAACCTCCATTTCCTAAGTAGAAAGCATTACTGATGAATCTGGTTTGACAGAGCTTTTTCGAAAAAGAATAACCTCCTTTTGTTCTTTATTTCCGGCTAAATCTTAGAATTTCAAAAATTAAATATGGCTTAATTATAAATTATATATTTACGTTTCAAACACATTGGTTGGTAGTTTTTTTAGAAAATAACTAACACTGTTAATTACTTTTGTAACTTTTGTGCTTTTTGTAACATAAATTGTGGTTTTGGCAAAAATGAATTTCTGTTCTTGCCACCTCCAAAGTGAAATGCCCTGCAAAAGATGAACAATGACGATCCTTTCTACCCTGTCCTGTATAACCAGCAGTGATAGCAAATTTCATTGGCCAATAATCTGCACTGACACTTCAATATCAATTCACAAAAGTACAAAAACGCCTGGGACAACAAAGTTCGATCGTTAATTGCTGAGACGTATTTTGCTACTATTACCTGTAATGAGGTCTAACATTCATAGTTCCGCTGTTCTGTACCTGTACCTCTTATCTCCTTAATCCTTTTGATATTTTACTTAACCTAAAGAAGTTTCTGTGATCAGCTCTCTCATGCCAGTATTTCTTTATTGCGAAAACTCGAATATTGAAATAATTATTCCATCTCAGAAAAGTAATTTGGGAGATTCTGCTTATCAGAATAGAAGTTGCTTGATATGTTATATTTAAAAGTAACATTTGTTTTGACAGGTAGTTACAGAGCATCTTGTGCAATGAAATAATGTTTAGGTAAAGATAATTTTTCCAGAATAAAAAAGAAAAAACTTCGCAATGAATCCCATAATTTCACACATTGACATCATGTGAAGAATTACTGAAAATTCCTATCAATTATGAAAAGTTTTGATTTTTATGAACACATTTGAGGTTGAGAGCCCCACAGGATCCAACCACGTATGGACTTTTTCTTTTTAGCGTGGAATTGATTTCATGCTATTTGTGAGGTTGTGTTTGAGTTTAACTTTCTGGCTATTGAGAGAGGACGCTAAACAAACAATCAAATTGCCCTTCTAATAAGGGTAATGCATATTCACATGGAAAATATTACCACAAAATTACACAAATGTAATCTGACACTGAATTTCGCCTACGTTTTAAATTAGGTGGAATACTAGTTCTCTACATGGGCAAAGCTGGCTAACCATTACATTTTAAAGGCTATTTTTGTTTTCTGGACAGCTCCACAAGCCACAAATAGACCATAATTCATAATTCAAGCACGACAGAAAGTAAAACCAGTCTTCAAACATGGATCAAGAATATGACAATGCCACTGATGTCTACAACAATGGCAATGAAGATGACTCAGAGAAATTTAATGAAATGAGGATTGTATTAGTCGTCATAGCATGTGTAGGAGTGACCACAAATATTATTGTTGTCATTGTCTTTCTCAACGATAAGAAACTTAGAAGGAAAATACCCAATATTTGCATTATGAATCAGGTACGTAAAGGGCTTTCTTATTATTTCTGCACCTTCATTTGGCAAATTATATTATTTGTTTCACAACTTTGTAAATTTTTTGACTTGGGTTGGAGTGTTTCAGAACAATGATTGGTTGGTGCCTGATTACCTCTTTCCCCGACTGCCAAATCAAAAGTGATCAAAATGAATGCAAACACAATTTTGTATTGATGTGCAATCTATGGCAGCCGCCATAACAAAAATGATCAGAGAACAGATTGTTTTAAAAAATAGACAATGCTACAGCTTGGTGGGTTGGACTAGACCTTGAATGATAAGTTGAACCTACCTGAGACCCCAAGGGGGCTGAGGCTGAGTTAAACTTGACATGAGAGGCCTCATTCAACCCAGCACTACCTATTGATTTGTCTATTTTAAATCTACCACATTTTTTAGTCAAATTACATGAGAATCAACTGAAATTTCATCTTTTTGTAGATCTAGTACCCCATCTTGAATTTGATTTTTTACAGTCAGCAGCAATTTCTTTTAAAGCGCAAAATGAAACTCAACTCAACCTTTTCCTGCTCATCACTCTCAACTTACCACTCCCAACTCACCCCTGTAGGTCATGTGATTGATTTTAACCAATAGAAGCTCAATGATTTTTAATTTAAAGTCTGTGAGTTGGACATAATAATTTACAAGTAAAACCCTGGTTCAGAAGCTGTATTATGCACCAGCATGGTAGAATATCAATTAACCAATACCTCTCTTGATTTATGGTAAGTTGTGGTTAAAAATCACTGGACTCCTTTGCCTTTTAGCCACTTTTTCTGCCGAGACAACAAGTCTTTCGTTCCATTTGAATGCAAGCCATGTTTTGCTATTTGGGGATACTCTTTGTGTTAGATCCATCCATTGCATGAAACATTTTTGGAACTTACACCTGGTATTCAACTTCTCTTACTGAGTAGTTGTCTTTTATCGCAAACTAATATCAGGATGAGTCTTGAATGTGTATTGTTTTTCAACGGGGCAACCAGGGACTAAAACCAGTGAATAATGGTGTGTAATTTAATCCAATGCGTTTTTAATAAAACACATTCCATTGTTTTATTTTGCAGAGTATCCTAGATTTTTGCTGCTCCCTGTCATTATTGGCATCAACTGTAACAATTACAGATCTCTATAAAGTTTACAATACAGGAATTTTAGGTTGGATGGAATGTTATATATGGAATAATGAGTTATTTTCGTTTGGATTATTTTTCTCTTCCACAATGAACATTGTTGTATTAACTGTAGAAAGGTTTGCTTTTTTGGTGGCTCGTTAGAGTCACCTTATTGGTTAAGTCGGAGGACCCTTAACATCCTATCCCAGCCCTTAACATCTTGGGACAGTGAGCCTTTGGCAGTTTGATGAAATTTGGGCCTACTTTAACCTGCAGTCATTAGTTAGAATTTCTTTACGCAGAATGCTGCCATGACGTCATTTTGCACTGGCCACCAATTGGGTCAACGACACAACGTCATCTTTGTATGTTTAATAAGTTCTTATCGCTTTTCGTAGAGAGGCGCAAGAAAATGCCCTGGCTTTGATACCACAGGTCATCAAACATAGTTACAGAACTGTAGCCATAGAGCTCATGTTCTCACAGCATCGTTTTCAGTTCAAGTCATCTGGAATAGTGAATAATTCTAAAATAAAAATGCATGCCTATGCGATACAGGTTTTCTGTATCAATTTGTATATTCCTCCGTATCTTCTTCATTTTTTCACATTTTCACTTCAAATAAAAATTAAAATGCTCAGAATGTACACTGTATTCCATATTTACTTCAGAAATATTCAGTACTACTTTACAGAATTTAATATGGTCCAAAAACTCAAATATACAAATAAAGTAGGTGTCACATCTTGACAACTTTTTGGAAAAGTAACATCTGGACAGCAGTATAGAAAAGTTAAAAGGTATACACTTTGTAATTTGGTCATAATTATGCATATTTATTTTCATTTGAAACAAAGATGCCCATTCTGGACGAGTTATTAACATTAATGATGTTTAACTAGAAATTGATATGAAAAACCTGTATCGAACCGAGGGTATGTCATTGCCACTTAGCCCTCTGGATCCGTTACATGATGATGATCCTTGATGATATGTCTTAAATTCCGAAATGCTTGAAAACTGAAAAATGGTCTAAAACCTCAATTGAACTCATTGTTGATTATTGTAGCTAAGCTGTACGGAACGAACATTAAAAATATCTATTCTGGTGTTTTGTCGGTCAGGGCTGTATTCACAGTGCTTCAAAATACGCTTTTAGCGGGGAGGTGATTGGTGTCTCTGGCAAAGCATGTTTTACAAGAAAAGCAGGGGTAACCCATAGGACAGTTCCAGACAACGCTAAACGTCTGTGTGGTCTCTAAAAAAACTCCTTGATGATGTCCTTTGCTTCAGAAGAAAGGTAAAAGTTCATGCAATGAGCTGCGGAGTAGTTGATGACAGAGAAATGGCCTACGATGAAGTTCTCTCTTAATTTGGAATTTCCAAGAAGTAAGGCTTCGTAAGCAAATGTAAATGAAATGTAGTTTCTGATATAAAGTTTTTAAGTTTTTAAAACCATTTCTTCTTTGCTAAATGTTTAATTCTAAGGGACCTGCCTTGGATACCCCCTCCCCACTGGTTGGACCTGGCTTGGGTACCCCTCCTCCCGCTGGACCTGGCTTGGGTATCCCCCCTCCAACCGAACCTGGCTTGGGTACCTCCCCCCCCCCGGACCTGGCCGGGGTACCCCTCCTATCTGTGGACTGACAAACAAACTGAAAATAGAAAATATTACCTTCCCCCATTCTTCGGATGCGGGCGGTAATAAACCTTATTTCAGATAACCCTAACGGCAGTCAATATATTTTCGCTCTGAAGGTAAATAATGTCTGCAAATTAGACTTGACATAGATGTCTTCGAGTGTCATAAACTGCGATTTGTTTGCCTTTCGTCATTTCCTTCCAGATCATGACAGTTCGCCACTGACTATGATACGTAATTTTAAAAATTCAAAACTGATTGCCAACTATCATGATCGTGTCACATGGCTTCGTTTCTTGTTTGTTTGCTTGTATCTTGATAACTGAGAGGTCATTACGTATAATGCCTAACTTTTTCCTGGCTCGTGAGGACTAGTTTTATGTAGGATGCTTGGGTGAACTTGACCTTGTGAAATGTCTTCTGTTGCGATAACTGTTGTGAAAAAGGTCCCAACTGAAGCATAATGTGTTTCAAAACATGCCAGTTAAAGGAGACAATCAGTCTGAAATGTTCTATTTATGCCGCAGAGAAAGTCCTCGCTAGGTTATTTTTGAATAGGATCGTACGATGCAATGATTTCTTGACGGAAATAGATTCCACTTGTTACACACACAATGAACGGGCAACATGAATGGCACAACAACAACGTCCAATATTAAGGTATTTTTCAGTTCAGTTTTTCATTATTTACTTCTTGTACTTTTTATATTTATGTTGATGACAATAAACTTAAAGTTTTTAGCAGTTTTTTTTTTCGTTGGACGGGCTGGATACGCGCATTACTAGCTATTCCTATCGATTACCTTCTTTCAATGAACATATGTAGATGGTGCCTCTGCAGGATAAATAAATAGGCTGGATCCACTAGAAATGCTTTATTCCAGATTACAACTTTCTCTGCATGACCATGTATGGTCATATGAAAGGACTTAATAAAAGATGATGCTCATTTGTTTACATGTAACCTTGCTTACGTGACCTCACTTTTTCTAGTAATTGTGCATTGAAATATTTACAAAGGATTGTGTCACAGAAAATACAAAGCAGTTAAAATATGCTTAAATCTGAAATTGTAAAATTATTAAATAAAAAGTTAAAAGACGGAGAGGCACCTGTTCTGGTATGTTTTAGTACTTATATCTCTTTTAGTACCAGAAGTGAGTACTTACCTTACGAATTACTATTTTTGCAGGAAACGGGAAAGAAGAACCACTATTTCACCAACTGGGCGACCACATACTCATGTGTCCCTGAATTGTACTTTGAACCTGAAAATGAACAAGAAATACGAGAGGTGAGAGTTTTTAATCATAATTCCTTATTTCCAAGACTTGAAACTTGAAGCATAGTTTTACAAAATAATTTGTCACTTCATCACTTTTCTTATGTGTAGGAAGATATTAGTGACCCGTACTATGAGATTGAAATCATTACTAGCAATGATCGCTCTTTCGGATGTCCAATTATACTTGGTACAACAACGGTCATATTTTTGGCGATAATTGTTCACAAATATTGCCGTCCAGTTGGCCAAAGACCGTTGTTGTACAAAGCATTCTTGAGGTATTAAATGGCCAAAATAGCATTGTGAATTAGTATCCTTACAAATGATTGGACAGCCGAAAGTGCTATCATTTCTAGTAATGATTACACTCTCATAGTACCTGTCACTAATATTCTCCTACACATAACAATTTGGTTATCATTCAAAGACACAACCGCAAATAAAAGTCGTGAAGTGACAAATTATACGAAAACAACACAAAACGTTTTTTAATATTTTGACAGATACTTGATATGGCTCAGAGGGAGAGGAGGAAAGTTCGAGTGATAGGATGTGGTCATTCTCCTTCAGATACCTGCTGTACTCCAGACTACATGATTTCCATGAAAAACTTCAATAGGATTATCAATGTACTGTCAACAAGTACTTGAGTATATTTTGTCACATTGTTTCAATGATAACAGTCTTAATTGCTTTGTGTTCCACAAATTGTACATAAGGTAACCTATAGAATTCATTCAAGTATTTTTCTTAATGATACGTTAGTTCATTTAGCAAATTTAATTTGTAAAAGGCAATTCAAGCTAGTGGTAGTAATGATTTCCAATAGCAGTGATTTAACATTTATGTCAATAACTAAAATTATTAAAATAATTAATTATTATTAAAATAATATTAAATTACAAGTCCTACTGATTTCACCTTTATTTCTAGGATTGATTTGGACCACTAATTTGAATTGCATTTTTAATTAATTTAACAAATTTGTTAATTACGTTACCTACCATTAAGGAAACACTTGATTGCATCTCCAACTCTCTGAATTTGTGACAGGAAAAGAGTTCAGGATTCAAAGTTTTCACGGACATTTTTTTCTGTTTTGGGACGTCTAAATTATTTATTTTGATAGACTCAAGTTTTTTATTAATTTTTAATAATTCGATTATATCTCTCAATTACGTTGGAGACAGTTGGGCTCTGTTTGCCTGGACCCAAAACGAATCTACATAATATAACAAGAACTGACAAATGCCTTGTCCGACTTCGTGTTGAATGTTTTGTCTTGATAACATTTCCTGAGTTCTCAATTGAATGATTAGACAAAATACACTGACAATCAAAGGAAGAGATTCTCAACCACCTGTGTATTCTTTGCATGTGACAGATAGATAAAAAGACTAATACTGTAACAACAGAAGCTGGGATATCCATTAAGGAATTGAACAAAAAGCTGCATGAGAACGGACTAGCAATCAGTGTGTGAGTATTTCATAGTTTTGGGTATTATTTGTTAAAATTGTGTGTTATTTTCCGCTCAATTTTCTCTGTATTGGCATATTATTTGAAAAAATGGAGAGATTTTCTACTGATAAAATGATAAAATGTATTTCTATAGCATCCATTATTACTAACAATGCTACAAAGGTGAAACAAGAAATCTTTCTAAAATCAATGTGGAAAAAAAACGTCATAGACATCGAATTTAACTATTTAGTGAGAATTTTCTTTTTCTCTGGCATTGGTTCCTTATAGCTTCCAATGTTATTCGAAAAGAGGTACCCCAGACCTGGAATTCAAAATGTCTACGTGTAAACTGTAAAACTGACAACACTGAAATTCTCAGTGAGAAAAGTTCACTTTTCTATTTTCGGTGACGTTACTATGTAAAATTGGTCATCTGCTGATACCACCTTACACCCCTCCTCCTTTTGGTAAACTGATCAAAAAGTTTCACTACAACTTGCAATTTTCCATTCAGGTTGGGGTCTGTCTCTGAGGTATCTTTGGCTGGTGCGATGAGCACCGGAACTCATGGCACCGGAAGTAACTTTGGGTCGCTGTCAACATTTGTAAGCGCACACTTTTACTTCTATATAAACTGGAAAAGAGTTTGGCGCAACTGACTATTATTAATTTAAAGCACACTTACCAAAATAAAACTTACATTTGAGTTATCCCGTAATGTGCAAAGTTGGCAATATTGGTAATTTTGTATCGCTGAAATTTAGAAAAAGGTAGAAACTCTCATCCCATACTTCAATTTTTATTCAAAAAAATCAGGCAGTGAAAGTTTCACATGCAGGTGGCTCGCACCCTTCGCACCCGTCGCACCCCTTTGCACCCTTCGCACCTCTCGCACCCTTTGCACCCCTTGCACCCTTTGCACCCCAACCTTCTCACCCCTTGCACCCTTCTCACCCCTTGCACCCTTCGCACCCCTTCACACCCCTCGCACCCCTTGCACCCTTTGCACCCCAACCTTCTCACCCCTTGCACCCTTCTCACCCCTTGCACCCTTTGCACCCCTTCGCACCCCTCACACCCTTTACACCAGATGTTACATTGCATCACTATTTATAGTCTTTCTGGGTACAAAGGGTGCGAGGGGTGCAAAGGGTGCGAAGGGGTGCAAAGGGTGCAAAGGGGTGCAAAGGCAATAATAAACTAGGTTTTTGGGTCCCCACCACACTAGGTCATAAAAAGTTCGATTACAACATATAGTGGTTAGATGTCCCCACCACCTGCAAATAGAACCATCATCCCATGTATAGTCACTCAGCCGCAAAAGGCCTTCGTAGGCCCCCACCATGGGCCCAAAATTTCGGAGCAAAAACCATCAATCAACCACTAAGGTGACTCTAGCGAGCCACCAATGATTTCTCCGTTCAGTCGCACAGATCAACGAAGATATGAGGTGAATCGTGGACGCAGATACATGACAGACAAATGATGCCGCTGATCAAACCAATTTAGCAGTAGAACCGGTGGCAGACAGATAGCCCACTGTATCTTGTTCGCAATCAAGATGTGAAGTCGGGTTACAAAGGTATATTTGAACACTGAAACAAAAGACCAATGAAGGACAAGTATCATTGTTCAAATTAAACAGAAAGAACAAGGACACTTATCCTTTATGAGTCTTTTTCTTCATTCTTCAAGGAGTGACATTTTGTTTGTGGTTGTGCCCACAAAACATTGCTTTTTCCACCCAGCGTTTCGTGATGGACCACAAATCTCATCAAGAGGAATGATGAAACGGCGATTTTATTGTTCTGAAATAAATACAATGGAAGTTAACTGTACGTTAAAACACATCATACACTCATTACACTAGCCATTTACTTTCGCAACAATTTGAAAGTATTGCTAAGATGAACTTTATTTCATTTTGTAGAACTATTCAATGCACAAAAATCGATTCCTAATGTAAAATAAATATGTACGTCGATGACAAGTTGCAGTGAATGTACAGAATAGGATTACAGTTGTGATAATGATAATGAAGTTCATGACTACACAGTCATATATTGTGCATGAACTCTTACTATTTAACGGATGTAATCCTTGCTCTTTGACTTTGATACAGAGATCAAGTGGTTCAGTATTCGCTTAGTCGCTGCAGTGTTGTCCTTCGCACAACTTTATTAGGAGAAGGTCACGTTCAATGCTACATTTTGAACTTGGAAGGTACATGAAACATTTAGATTCCATCTGTCACAGCCATAGGTCATGCTTTTAGTGACGATCCATTCTGCTCTAAATATTTTACAAACGAGCATATTACCAATGAAATAATTCAAAATGTGGTATCATTTCAACTTCTTTGGCTTCCAGTCAATGAGCCTAGAAAAGTATGATTTGTCTGTCATTGTCATTAGCCTCCATGAAAGCAGGGACTTAATGTACCGGGACCATACTGTAGTCAAAGTGACAACCCTAGGCAGTTATAATTTCGTGACAAAAACTTAGAAAATTTTCAGCAAAACATTCAACATAGGGAATATAGGTTTTTAGTAGACTCAGGACTCAGGAGCAAAAATGGAAAGTTGGTCACCACCTCCACCCTTCCACCCCCACCCCCAATGGACATAGGGGAATTTGGTTTTTAGCAGATTTGGACTCAGGACCAACCATCTTGAGCCCAGTCTACGGGGCACCTCGTTTCTGATCAGACTCTTGTATATATGCCACTAAATTCTGTGCAAGGAGACTTTGTAATATGCCCGCATGGAAATTGATTTTTATTTTTTCCTGACACTAAGTTCATCAAATTAGCAGCCTCGGGTTACCAGTTACTGAATCACATGGCAATAAGCATCTCTGGTCAAAAACAAAACGTTTTCAGACTTTAGATATTTTTTAGAAAGTCAATAGTATTACAATTGATATTTTTATTCAAAAAATCATATTATTTTTCGGGAACTTAACACAACAAGAATGGCCATCAGCATTGTGTCATACTTGAAAATTGTAAATTTCATTTGCTATCTTGCAAGAACTGCTTTAAAGAGACTTTGAGGTCTAGTTGTTACCCATTGTTTTGAAAAATTAACCTCATATATATTGTGAAGTTTTGAAGTCAATCCATTAAGAACTGATCAAAATACTGATGAAAATGTGCAGTTTTGGTCAAAACTTAGGGTTGTTATTCCTCAAAAAACACAGTTGTTGATTAAGGAGTATTCTTAAGATTAATGTTTGTTTTTCACAATCATTAATCTTGTTCTTAACATTTATCTTTGATTTTATTATTAATGATTGTTCTTAGCCCTAGCTTGTTATTAGTTTTTGTTTGTTTTAATAATGAAGTTCAAATTTTGCAAATAGTCTTTGTGTTGAGGGAGCCACCTGGTGTTAATTTCTTTCATGAATTATCAATCTGTCCACAAGTAAGCAAACAAACAGACACAATGAGAGGATAAGTCGCTCTGCTGAGCAGGCGCGACTAAAAATGTTAGTACAGTACCTCTAAAATATCAGGTGTAAGCCTCCAGCCAACCCTCGCAGATATCCCCTTTTTTTTCCTTAGAGGCTTGCATTCGCTATTTTTTGTCAATTGAGCGTGTACCAGATTGTGTATTTTAGCCCCAGACAAGTTTTTTGTCTTCAACCTTATTCCGTGAGATCTGGCAACTTTGTGTTGAAAGTTGAAATTTAACATCTGCTAAAAGTTTATCAACAACAGAATATTCAATACCTACCAAAGTTTACAGTTAAATAAATAATATCATTGAAGACTAGACTTGTCAAAGATATAACAGTAATGTCATCAGCAAAATGGTTTGGTTCAGTCCAATGATATCTATTGTGGTTTCCTTCCCTGGATCATCAGATTAATTTGAGCTAAAATCTAGTGTGCTGTGTTCAAGAACTAATTTTAGATAATGATCTGAAGTCAGCATACCAAATTTTACCTTGAATTACTCTGTTGATCATGGGGAAGATTATCCTAGAGGTATTACTGACTAAAACATGTACTGTTATTGTTAGCTTTCAGATACCAACTTTGATTTCATTTGATATTGGAAAATATGATTTTCATTGACCAAAAACCTTTAGTAGATACAAAGAATAAGTTATTTCTTGTGTTTCATTTTGTTCTGAATTGGTTACACTTTGGTTACATATTAAAGGCGTATTCAAAATGTTGATAGTCTTCATTCAAAATTGTTAAAAGATAAGTTTGATCAGTTATAAAATTCTGGTAGCTAAGTTATCTACACAGCACAGTTCTAATGGCTTTGAGAATATTCCAATTTGAAATAACTGTTTGCTTCTTGAGATAATCTGGCACTGAAGAGATTTTTGGTGTTTGACGGTCAAGTTTTCTCTCTTGACAAAGACATTATTTCCTTTTGTGCCAACACCATTCATTGCTCAAAACTTGCTTTTTAATTTTTCAAATATGTCTAATTGAAACAGGAAAAAAACTTGAATGATCAAAATTTTGACAGGTTCATAATTCAGCATACAATTGCATCTGCGCGTCCAACAACTCACACAACATTACTCAGTGACGTTCCTTCCCAGAGGCCTAAAATGTTTAGGCCTTTTTTGTTTGGGTAGATAAATATAGAACAGGTCTTAAATGATAGATTACATATGTAATAAATATTTTCTTATCTAATTTTCATCTACTTTTTCATTGGCGTAGTATCCTTGGTGTTTCTTCAAACATTCTGTGACCAAGAAGTACAACATGGTTAAACATGACATGGATTCGTGCTAGCAGATGATCAAAATATAAAACCGACTAACAGATCTATTAAAAACAAAAGAAGAGGTTTTTAGAGAATGTATTGAAATTCACTAAACAGCCATTGTTTTTCGGATTAAAGGGAACTCGGAAACAAGACGCTTTTCTGAATCAAGGCCAGTGAAACTTTATGTGGATTTTTTTTCCTTACACAGAAGTTGGCGGTTGTCTTTTACAAACAACACTCAAAAATATCATCTGGGTTTTTTGGTTCTTCGAAATTTCAAGCTTAGTGGATTTTGAGAAGCCTCCATACTTTGACCAATCAGTTTCCCAAAGTAATTTACCTTATCACTAACTATAATTAATGTCACAAGTCAATTGATGTAAGATCATCACCTTGATAACAATGCACACTTGTTCTAATTTTTATAAGACTCAAACATTAAAACTACCTCTGGATCATTTACAGATGAATCCAAGTTGATTCACCGCACACTCACATCCAGGCAGGAGGGATAACAACTAAAGGCCTTTCATAGCAACCAATTAGGTCCTTTGAATATAAGCAAATTTATTCGTGTGTACTGGCAATTCTGATAACAGATAAAGGAATCAACAGAAGTTAGTACAACAATCATCCAGTGAACCTCAATTCATAAACATACATGTGTAGGTGAAGGTCATAAAGTTTGAGCTGTGTGCATGGGAACTTGACGACGATGCGACATAGAAAAAAGAAAGTTACAAAGACAGAAAATGGAGGTAAATCAAGGACAAACACAAATCATCAGGACATAAACACCACCAAGTTCGAGATTAACAAGGCTATTGTCAATAAGAAAGTTGGAGGGGAGGTGGAACAAAAACAAATGAAATCGACAGCAGAAACAAATGGCACTGCCGCTTTGAATGGCGTCGCTTCTGAGGAAGATTTTTACCTAATAAATGGACATAAAGTTCCTAAAAGAGGATACATGAGGGTTCGGCAACAGAGTATTGTTGCCGCTCAGCAGCTTTCGGTGGATCTGGCTCATAACAGTCATACTTTCCTTCGATATGGAACTTACGCAATTCTCGTTTTCGCATTCTTACTAGTGTTTCCTCACTATTTTACAATAATCTTACGACCAAATCTTCCTCCAGTAATGGATGGGTATGTGGCACCTGGATTTGAAAGAGTTGCGGACACGTTCAAGTACGTAAAAATCACATCTTTTCTTTATCTGAAATCTTCATTCTGTAACTACGGATATGTTTAATCAACGATTACAATATCGATGTGTGTCATCAATCAAAGGATTATTCAAATACTTAGATAAACAAACTTCAAAGGCCAATATTAGGAAAAAAACTGTATTCCTCACAGTATCGCTCGCAATAACTGACATGAAATGTGTGGTCTTTAAATAATTCCAACCAGAATAGAATCAGTAAATTTTTCCTGAACTTAGCGAAGTTAGGTCAAGAAAGAAAGTCTTGAGAAAGAAAGCCTTGCATTAACATTACGAGGCAATATCTACCGCGGCCCCTGTCTGTATCATGCTAGACCAAGCCTAGCTGGGGGGAGGGGGAGGTCACTTGGCTAGGGCACCCTACTCTCCTCCCCCGACAGGTCCTGTACAGGATGTACCCTACCCCACCCACCCCCAAAAAAACAGAATCACAGACACCAGGGAAAACATTACCTTACCTCGTACTACGGACGTGGTCGGTAATAACCTAAACGTCAGGTGTACATGAAACTCCTCCCAACCGGTCAATAGATTCAACAAAAGCATTAATTAGAATACACTTGGCCTCTATCAGAATGGTGTTTTAAAACAATAGACTTACTGACATGACATGCTCTTGACTTATGAAACACTTGGTCAGGTATTATATTTGAGAGCGTAAAATGACGTACAAAGGTAGATTTCTGAAATGTTGAACAGTAAGTCTTAAAATAGATATGCATGGCAAATATTGACAGTTTTATTGGGTAATATACAGTTTTAGAAGACCCGAAGGGTTCGCAAATATTAATATTACCCGAGGATTTGGGCGAGGGTAATGTCCTTCTTTTTTCCAGCCCTGACCTTTCTGTGGTATGAATTTAAAATCCAAATTATACTGTTTTGAAAAAAAATACACTTTTACTGTAAACATTCCCAAAAAAAATTAGTTTAGGGAAAGTGCAAATTCAGGATATTAACTACATTGCTATGTCCTCATTTTCTATTCGACCTCTATCTTCAGAAAACAAAACATTTCTTTATCAAATGGTTCAAAAATCTGGTTGATTAATTGTGTTCTTTAGGAATCTCGTTGAATCTGGAGAGGAAAGTGGGGGTAGCTTCTCGGTTTATTACAAAGGAAAATTGGTGGTGGACTTGTGGGGAGGATACGCAGATTGGCAAATCGAACAGCCGTGGGAGACCTTCACTGTGTCCAAATGGTTTTCTGTGACAAAGGCAATGTGCGCTGTTGTAGTCGCCATGCTAGTTGACAGGTAATTCGTTCACTTAAATGACTGAGTCCTTGGTGTTATTTTCTGGTTTTACTGAGGTAAAACTTATTGAATGAGGAAAATGTGAACCAAGAAAATGTAAAACCTCATCCTATCTGTATCTTTTCAGTGGTGACTTAGACTATGAAGTCCCCATATCTAAATACTGGCCAAAATTTGCCCAGAATGGTAAAGAAGGTATCACAGTGCGACAACTTATGTCTCATACGGTATTTTTCATTGTTTTTGATCGCAATTAATTATTTAATAACATACTGGGAAACTATACCGATATAATCGGGTTCACTTTCAGAAGTAGCACCAAAACCAAATTCCGAGTAAAAGGAACTTTTTTAACATTGCTCTCAGTGATTTTGATGAAATTCTTTTGGACAACACTAATTTTAAAATAACATAGACAAACCACAGAAAAACCTCACAAGCGCTCTCAGTTGAGCTCAGGCAATACGGACATTTTCCCCCTGTATAAGAGAGACGAAATCCAAGAGTTTGTGGTACAGCTGTCTTATCAGAATAGTAATTTCCGCTTGGACGACTAAGACGGCATTAACATTGACAACAAAATCCAGCCTTCTGATGGGTTGAAATTATGCCGTGTGACTTGTCTAACTGGATGACTGGACGACAGGTGGTAAAGGAATAGGTAATGGAACACACCCGAGAAGACATAAATTACAACAATTTTTATTTGGATGGCTTTGACAACATTACCTTCAAGATAACATTGACTACAAAATTCATCTTTCGGATTTTATGAGAAATGTATTATGTGACTGTTCTACTTGACAACCCGTCGTCCAGGACCAGATGAATTTCTGAACAGCTTTGATGACAAAAAAGGCAATCTGATTAATTGCAAATGTACAACGTAATTTTTCCTACAAGATCTCATTCTGGACGACAGTTCTTAAATCCATAAGATTTTGATAAACATTAGCAAAAAGAAAAAAAAAAATACATGTGTCACCAAAACTAGGATTTGCCGCTTGTTATTGATTATATCGTACAAAAAGTTGTTTCCTTTGTGTGTATAGCAACCTACAGAATTATATGTCAAGACAATAACCGATTAAATACTTGTCCATTGTAGGCTGGATTAGCAGTTGTTGATGGATCTTTCGATATAATTCCACTAATCAAAGATCCTGACGCGGCGGCAGAACTGCTTGAGAAACAGACCCCGAACTGGGAACCAGGTATACTGCTGATGGTTCAGTTTCATGTGGAGAGTTTTGAAACTTATTGTAAAAGTATTTGATGCAGTTTATTTTTTAAAAACCGACTGAGTTACAGGGAATTTATAAAATTTGTCTTATTTTCTCTTTCAGGAACGAAAGTTGGATACCATGCGTTGACCTGGGGACTATACGTAGACCAACTTGTTAGGAGAGCAGACTGGAAGCACAGAAGTGTGAAACAATTCTTCCAAGAAGAAATAGCTGAACCATTTGGTACTAGACTTTCAACTCAATTGTATGAATTTCTACACTACTCTTTTTAGTGGCAACCACTCAGACAATACTTGGAAATTAGAATATTTTTGATAAATTTTGAAGGCTCATGTACAGAAAACCCGAAAAGCCATGGGCCTTGGTACCACTATCAGCAAAGGAAACTGGAAACAAGAATGCTCACAAGCATTGTGTCGCCCCGCACTTGAGTTTGTACTTGGCATCATATTAGCTCAATAGATATATAACTAGATGGATTACTAGATAGCTAGCTAGATAGAGATAGATATCCAGCTTTTTATCTATATGCTGAATTTTGGGTCTTATTATGTAGCAACCCAAATCTGGTGCTATTTCATTTTTGGGGGCTTGGGGGGGGGGGTT
>JBCAUG010104833.1:0-21700 GCA_038406175.1 Haplosyllis leylae | reverse complement strand
TATAAATTTTATACTTCCAAAGAATAAATAAAATATATAATTAAGTCACAACAGCTCTGCATAAAGCCCATGGGCTTCTTGTTTCTGTTTACATTGCCTGTCAACAGTTATGGAAGGTTATAAACATCCCCAGAAGGTACAAATACCATCAACAAATGCTTGAAATTGAGATGCCCAAAGCACAACTAAGCTGAAATGAGTAAATGAGTTGAGGGCCGGCTAAATTGCTCCACTGTGAACTGTGGAACTAACTTCATTGGAGTATGATTCAGCATTAAAATTGATTTATCACCCTTTCCAAGATAGTTTATCTTTTAGAAAAGTGGCAAAATGTATTTAGGGTATTGTTTAATAAAAGATGGCTCTGCAGTTTGGAGAGGAGTAATTTAGCTGATCCTTGACTCATTTACTCATTTCTGTTTACATTGTCTATCAGCAGTTATGGAAGGTTCTGAACATCCTCATAGGGTGCAAATACCACCACCAAATGCTTGAAATTGATCTCAAGATGTCCATAGCACAACTAAGCTGAAACAAGTAAATGAGTTGAGGGTCAGCTAAATTGTACTGCCACAAATTGTGGAACTAATTTAAGTGGAGTACCATTCTGCATTAAAATGGATTTATCACCCCTCCCTGGATAGTTTACCTCTTTAAAAAGTGGCAAAATGGATATAGAGTGGTGTTCTATGAAAGTTGAAGCTGTGGTTTGCCATGAAGCAATTTAGGTGACCTTCGACTCATTTACTCATTTCTGTTTCTATTATCTATAAGTGAAATGGAAGGTTGATATGGTGCACATACCTCAGAAAAATGCTTGGAATTGTTTTTAAGATAACCATAGGAAAAATAAGCTGAAACAAGTAAACGAGTTGAGGGTCAGCTAAATTGCTCCTTTGCAAACTACAGAATCAATATTATGCCTAAGGAAGGGACAATATCTGCTCCTACTCTTTGGTACTTTACATGTGATTACCATAATTTATGTTTATTTATGTTTTTAATTGACAATATGATTAAATGGTCTTGTGTACACAGTGAATTTTGGATGCAAAACATGATTCCAAAAATATCATGGAGTCAAAGAACTGATTTCCTCTTCTGTATAAGATATTCTTACAATTTTTTTATGAAAATAAGCTACATATGACTCTGTTGATGACCTTTTGATGTTTTCCCATAATATTTATGATTATATTTGAATTACCAAATGATTCTGAAAAATTTTACAAATTGCGATCACAGTCATCTCTGCACCCAACTTTGTCTCTCATCCTTGTTCATTAGTTTGTTTATGACACTAAAGACGGCATTATGGAAAAAGCCCTTTTCTAAACTAAATTTCACAAATAAGGATGTGTGTATGGGAACATTAAATTTTGAACTATTAGGCACCTCATGCCTGACATTAACATAATTTATGATTATGACTTGAAATAACATAAGGTGGCATTACGTACACAGTGCAATAATGTACGCAAATTCAAATTCCAAAAATAACATTGGGTTAATGGGCCAATTTCCTCCTCTGTCTGCTGTACCCGAAATCAAGTCACTTCAACAACAAGATGGCTAGTGCGTATCTGCTTGTTACGTTGCACATGACAATGCATGATGCAGGAATCTTCAATCACTGAAATATGAAGACATACAAGAGCTTGTCTCTTTACTGTGTGTCTTCTATTCAGATCATTTTTCAACATATTTAATTTATCTGACTTGATCTGTGTTGTAATTAAGTCGTTAATATATCTGAACAGAATAACTGTCTTTTGTTTGGATAATATTTACTTTATAGTAGGTATATTCTAATATTTTGTAAAAACATTACATGTTTGCACTGTGTTAATTTCAATACAAATTTGTGACAATCCATGTAATCTTTTCCGAGGACAAACATTTCTGGAACTTTGTGTAATTTCTTTGTTTTAGGTACGTTTTTATTATGTTTTCTGCCGTATTATAAGTTATGCCATGCCATGGAGGGTAACAAGCCTTTTTTCCCATTCCGCCGGAATGAATTAATCGCCAAGGCTCGGGTAAACAATATGAGTTGTTGCACGTAATGGCGGGTAATAGTCTGTTTTTTAAGATCCCGCTGGGGTGTGATAAATTGTTATTACCCGAATAAAGTGAGGGTAATAACATATTTATCAAACCCCAAGGGATCTTAAAAAAAGACTATTACCTGCCATTTAAGTGCAACAACGATTTTATCATATGACTTAATGTTTGTGGCAGACATGTTTGATTTGTTGTTTTTACGCTCAGTTTTCGCGAAATTTTGTGATTTCTATTTCTCACTTGGACCTTGGTAAAAATTTTCAATATTTAACAAGATTAATGACATTGAGGTAAACTTTAACCATAAATTTTATTTTCTTGAAAAGTTAACAGTATACATTTTTTTTAACATTGGAACTTTTGGGTAAAAACAGAATGTGAAAAATTAATGAGTCTGTACTTTCCCAGTATGCATTTAGATAAATATGAAAGAATTCATAATAAAACCTAAATCCTTTGAAATATCACATATGTAAATGGATTTTAAGTTGTTTGTCCCTTAAATTGGGGTCGACATTTTTACTTCTTTACAATATTTAAGTTAATTGTTCCTATGTGGCAATTAGCAAAGAAAGATCTGAGTATTTGGTTGACGACATTGCTTGTGCAAGTTGCGGTAACTGTAGGTTGAGGCACCATGTTTTGGGTTACTTCAACATCAATTTCTCTTGGTTTTTCCTGGGAACTTTCTATGTCACAAATGGCTGATAACAGATCAAAGTCAGGAATGTCGTCATGGTCTTCAAAAGTTGGATTGAAAGGAATTAGTGTGTCTGATGGGTTGACATATTCTTTTGGTGTTACTGCTTCTTCTGTTGGTCCTGTAATTTCCATAATTTTTTAGGACTGGGTAGAGCCTTTTTCTCAGATGCTGGCAAGATTGCTTTCATGTGTTGTTTTGGAGTAAGACATTCTAAATTTTACCCATTTCCATTTTTTTTTGCTCTGTCTTCTGATAAATGGAAAGTGATTGTATGTTTTTATGACCTGAAATGGCCATGATGTCAGCATTGGAATATTTGGCATTTGTCAGTACAGTGATCCCTGTATATCTGATAGAGTGGTTGGTGTATATTCTCAATAATTTTGTGTCTCTACTCAGATCAGACATGAAGGTTGAGAGTGGATTTTTGCCAATGTGTTTCTTCTTGGAGTACCATATCTGAGGATGATTGGGATGAATTTTTTCTAATGGAGCTTGCCACATATAATCATTGTCTGGATGCAAGTGGCTGATATATTCCTTAAATGACTTCACTGCGTGCATTGGATCTGTTTTATTTCCAGGCATAACACCGCTGACTATGTTCTCAATGTTCCTGTGGTTTTTGGTCAATTCATCTTTAACCTTCACAACTATCCACTCTTCATTTTCCATGTTGTACTTCAGTTCAAAATCAGTTTTTTCTCATGTGTTGAATGTTCTCCATACCATGTCAACAGAAGTAGAATCTCAGATCAAACTGTACTTTCTTTTGCAATGAATTTGCATCTTTATTTGGATCCAATAGTGGTGAATTATACAGTTTTACTCGGTCTGAAAAAAAGGAATTGAAGAGCGAAGGTAGATCTATGTCATTTGTTTACATTTCACACACTTGTTATTTACTTGAATGCCATTGGCTGAGGTGCACATGGCTAGTGATCACATGACCCCCAAGAGCCAATCAGCATTCATCTTCTCCGAATGCCGGGGAACGCTGACAAATTTAAATCAAAAATAAGAAAGAAATGCACCCAAATTTCTCAGTAATACATACACAATCACAGGAAAAATACTACAGAACATGAGTTTTGATATACCACCTTTACTTTTTTGATCAGATATCCACAGGCTGAGAAATTTCCATGAAAAGATTTTTTGTTTTTGTTTTGTTTTTGTGCGTACAAATTTCAATGAAAGGGAAGCAATCGTACCTGACTCTGCTATTTCAGGAGCAGAGTAAACTTGGCCTTTGCCTTTTTCTTTCAGCTCCTTCTGACTGGCAACAAATGCTCTCTGTGAATGTTTGAATGACAGGTTTGCTGTATTAATAATGTCATACAAGTGGCCTTTGTTCTTTAGTATCCTGTTCAGAGAATATCGGAAGTTTTTCATAGTGTTTGCAGAATACAGCAAATCCTCATTTTCTTTATCATGCACCTCATTGTCACTCTCCAAAGAAATATCCTTGCGAGCCCCAAACCAGAACTCTAACATACAGTCTAATTCATCCTCTTCATAAAACCAGTAATTTAAATCCTGCTTGTTGTAAAAACTTTTGTAAAGCATTATTGGCATGCTCCTCACTTCTAGTCGTATTGATGTTCTTACTTGCCTCATGTTTCTTTTGTAATTCCCCATTGGTATACAGTACAAATCTTTGCTTATTATCAATTTTAGACTTCTTGTTTGGGGGCTCCATACTGTGTTTATTTTGGTCTTACCAAAGGCTGTTTGTAAACATTATTTTCATTGGATCGTAATGGGTCTGCCAAACACAATCGGGCAATGTCGGCTGGGCACAAAAAACAGTATATCATCCCGCTCTAATATTCTCCATCAACATGAATTAAATGAATTAAATTCCACGGGTAATAACCTTTCCAACACATCCTGCAACTTTATAATGGTAGTCAATGAGGAGCGCACCCCAGTCATATGATAACACTTTTGATTCAACCCAAGGGATGGGGAAAATAGCTTGTTTCCCGACCATTAAGTGATGTAATGAATTTACCCTACAAGAACAGAGAAATTAGACCAAAAAAAACTGAATTTGGAGTAGATCTACCTCTTTCTTTCTTCTTCCTTTGCATTTGTTTACTTTTTGGTCACCTGACTCAAAGAAAGTTATTGATTGGCTATGTTGCACATGGCCTGTGACATCATCACTCCTCTCAACCAATGAGCGGCCTCCATTTAGTCATATGACAGGTAGCCATGTCCAAGAAGGAGGGGGACAACTCAGCCATCTTGCTTTTTAGCGGGTAATAGCTGTTTTTTTTCACCCCGCTGGCCTTCCTATTCAAAAGCATTGAGGCCGCCGCTGCTCGTAGTATAATCAATGCACCGTCATCCACTGATACTGTTTTCTTTTAGCAATAAACGCTTTTTCCGTTAATCTCTAAGCTACAGCAGTTTGATTATGTTTACTATTTTCCATTTATTTCATGGAGGACATGTTTTCTGAATCTGTATCTTTGACCAAGTTTTATGCCTCACGTTCTTTCACTACTATTTCTGTCCGCAGTCTCAACAAGCTGGTCACAACAATTCTCTATTCGTAAAGATCTAGTTATTTCTCTGCATTTTCTGAAGAATGGGCAACCATGCATTAGCTAGTAAGTGTTTCTTGTTGGTTCTTTGTTTATATAGTCATTAGGCTCCTCTTGTGTGAATGCAAGTTGTTGATCTTAATTCCTTGTTTACCAGGAATGGTAAAGACAAAGCAGACCAATTGCAAAACGTCAAAAGGGCTCCCCCTCGCAAGATTTTGAGTAACCACTGGTGTATCAGTGAGAAGCTGAAGCTCTAGAGAAACGAGATGCCCTCTGACTCAGAGGTCAGTCCTCTGCATGTAACCGATTGGGAATCTTTGGAACCCTCAGAGAACTGTGGATTGGCTGAATGCTGAGTGTAACGCTGAGGATCAAACTGCCCTGGAACAAGTGGTAGTGACCCTAGTTCATGATCTGGAGGTGTGCCCACCCGGAGAAACTTCCCCTGTCTCTCCACTTGTATTTGTCGATTTTTTACTGTAACATTACTAGTAATCATCGCTAATTTTTCGTAAGTGGAATTCCCGAATATTTCAGAAAATTTTAACCTTTATTAGAAATCCGATCAAATTATGAATTATACCTGCCTTAAAATGATACCAATGTCACCTTCTACATTTCATTAACACTAAAAAACCAACGCAAATTAGACTATTATGCAAAAAGTTCTTTTTAGCGATGATTGCTAGTAATGTTGTATTAAATGTATGTGAAACTGACGGCCCCATCCATCATACCCCAAATATAACCTTTCTAGAAATCAGTGAAGATATCCAAAAATGAAGAACTCATTTAAATGATACTTCAAAAAATCTCAAGTCAACTAATCCTGAGCAGACGTCTCGTAGACTGTTGTGTGAACTATGAATCCTAACCATTGGAGTTTTTCCATAATTGGCTTTAGATTCTGTAGATTCTACAGAATCACGAGAGAACTAAAAAAATCCAGCAGCAAAATATTACCTCCACTGGAAAGTGAACCCAGGCACTGAGTTTGTTCTGACTTTCATGTCCTGAATGCTATCAGTGGCAACATTTTGCCACTGGATTTTTTTTAGTTCTCTTGACAAGTTTTGTGATTCTGTAGAATCTACAGAATCTATAGAATCTAATGTCAATTACGGAAAAACTCGATTGTGTCAAGTATCGGACAACAAGTGAGTTTACCAAATTAAGAACAGACATTTGAAGGGAACTATTGAAAGATGATCACATGGTTTTTGTCCTTCAAATGAGCCATTCAAAGTATCTAATATTAAATTTCACCCTTCAACGGACTGAAAAATGCCACGTGAAAACACTCATTGATGTGATTTTGTTTTACTTGAGGTTGAGATTTCTGGCAGAGGCTCTATCCAATAATATACTCGACAGTTAAATCAAGTATGTTTTCCAGTCCATGTAAATATTTACTTTTGAAAAACATACTTGACAGTAAAATCGAGTATGTTTTTGGCCAGGTACCATGGTCAAGAAAAACATACTCACCAGTTAAATTGAGTATGTTTTTCAAAAGTAAATGTTTACACAGACCCAAAAACATACTCGATTTAACTGTCGAGTATGTTTTCGGACGAACCTCTGCTAGAAATCTCAATCTCAACCTCTGCTCAAAAGGATCCACTCAATTATATCAATTTTAAATCGTGTCATTGCAGACAGTCTGGGAACAGTTTCATCAAGAGTATCACTTTATCAGGCGCATGCTTGGTGAGATTGAACACCTGCTGGATACGAGGCAGCCAATGATGGAGAACCTCAGACTGGACATTATGGATCAGTTCGACGACTGGCCAGGTCAGTTCGTTTGGACCATTAGTATTTTCAGTTTCCAACCGAACAACCCGACAACACTAAGAAATTAATACAATTCGATCGAAGGTGAAATCTATCAGTTCGAAATTATTAAACAGAAAAGGATGAAGTTAAATGTCACGGTGAGGACCCCTTTGCTTCTTTCTGACATCCATTGATTTCATGGTGATTACCTATGACCATTATAGCATTGTACAGATAGGAACATTTGAGATTACCTTTAAAAATCTGCGGATGGAACACTGAATTCGCCTTTTCAGTGAATATTTGAGTTTTTCACGTTAGGCATCGGAAACATTTTATAGTTTCTAATTGATCGATTGCATTAAATTCAAGTAATCTTTGATCATAATGTTATTCGACCCAATTAAAATTACCAGTAGGATGTTCTCTCATTATTATAACATGTTCAAGTAAGGTTGTACAATGAACTGAAACCAAACTTCACACATGAAGTTGACAAAACCTCTCTTCATTCATTCGAGTTTTTCCAAAACTACCAACAACACAAAGTTGACAGATCCAGCAATTACTTCCTTCCTTTTTCCAATGTTAAATTTGGTGTGATATGTTACTCAAACTTCTAATTGGTAATATGTATTAAAAGAACTGACATGTCAAGATTATATTATTACGGAAAAATGCGATTGCTTCTGGCGTTGACTTTGCTTGCACAGTGTAAAATCTTCCTTATCCGTGACCAGTGGCTCTTAGAAAGCTTCAGTGAATTTGAGGCTACAAATCGATCAGAATGAAACTATGTACAAAACTTTGAATTGGAATGTGTAGTTTCTGTAGCACCCTGGCATTAATTTGTATTCTTTTTAGGGCCATTTCTTCGGAGATGTCGAGAGGCAATGCGAGTAAAATCAGGACAATTTTGCGCCCAACTTGTCAGCAGATGTATCTGTAGGAATTACTTTCACATTGCATTAGGTTCAGCATAATTTAATTTAATATTTAATATTCAAAGTACCGATGATGACCGATGTTGGAAACTATTTAAATATATTCATGTCCAAACTATGCACTAAAAGTGCGTTGCAATTCATAGCTATGAGGAAATATCTGACCTGTCATTTGAGAAATTAAAGTGAAAATACTGCTTATCAATTGTTTCTAATGTTCATTATATTTATTACTATTTTTAAAAGAACACATAGATCAATCATTTTTACATTTCTCATATTTGCTCTCATCTCCATTACACATGAACTGTTTTGTGAACAGGTTTTTACCATTCAATTTCAACAGTCAACGATTTCCCTCTAGTTAAGATTTGGTACAGGAAGACATAGTGGCCACCGTGAGGAACATCCACTTTAATCTCAAACACTCATACTTTACATGTTACGGTAAACACAGTTTTTAAAAACAAAAATGCTGTGAACAAATAAACACAATTTTGAAAGACAAGGAATGTCAAAGGAATCATTTATATGTACATATGTATACAGAACAAATTAATTTCATGCACTACTACAGGATTGAGTCAATCTTCTTGCAAAATTACGTCTTGAGCATATCATTCACAATTGCATACAAACAACAAAGCACTTGCATTCGATTACAGTGTCATGTTTAGTTTTTGTAAGATGTTGTTATGGGCAGTTTTGTACTGAAAATGAGTTAGTCAGCGGTGATAAGTTTACATTTTAATTGAGATGTGAGCTAGTTTGGTTCTTTTTCTTTCGGGCTAAAAAAAGTTGAAGAAGTCATCTTCAGCTCCCTGGTCTCCACGTCTGTGCGGTAAGGGTTTCACTGGTTCTCTGTTCGGTAGGAATTCACCAACCGGTGGTTCGTTTTCGTCCGGGCGCTGAGGGAGCGGCTGAACGGGCTCCCGTCTGTCTGGTCTCTCTGGGATAGGCTGCACTGGTTCGTTACTGTTCGGCAAAAAATTGGGCTGTATGGGCGAGTTGACGTCTGCTGCTCTCACGAATGGATCGTTCGGTCGTGGATTGGCTCTGGGTCTCGGGTAAGGTACTGGCTGAGGTCTGGCTGGGAGAGTCCTCGATGGTTCATTGCGGTCATGATCTCTCGATCTTCGTATACCAGCAGGGTTGCTGAAGCGACGCGGCCCGATTCTACAAAATAAAAAGTAACTTTTGCACTTTTCCACCCATAAAATGAGCCGAACACAAATATTTCGCAGGTTTCGGATGACTGTTTCGATTGGACTTATATTTCTTTGACAGACACTCTTTATCGACAACGTGGTACACAAAATGAATGGCGCACAGATATGTCGCAAGCTTAGTTCCCGTATTGTCCGCCAGATGGCCAGGACGTAGCCAAAGATTAATACCGAACGAAACGGTTTCAGTACTGATATTCCATCAAAATACCTACTCTGTCCTGGAGAAAAGGCAGCTGACGACCACGTACATCCGGTCCCTCTCATCAGGCCTGACTCCAGGTCCACGGGCGAAACAATCCGGAATGATACTGCAGCCGAACTACGAAAAGAAAAGAATGGGAAAGAATAACAGCCGCACTGCCCAATTTCTGAATTTTGCAGATCTGAAAGTGGTTTGGAACCTCCGCACTCTAGTTTTGTCTTTTTGAAAGGTGTGAAGACTTTCTTGTCCGATGATATGTGTCTGCTAGATGGGGGTTTTCCGTATTTACATTTTCAGTTGTTTTGTTTTGATTGGATTTGTGTGATCTTTGAGAATTTTTTGGTTTGATCAGGATTTTGGTGCCCAAAGAACAACTAAAACATTCTTCTCACAGATAACCATTATAAAACTATCAACGAACCAGAAAGTCCTCCTACGTAAAAGAAAGAGGCATACCATCTGCGCTGTCCAACCGTCCTGGTTCTATGCGAAGGGGGGGGGAGGTACCCCAGTCCTGGGTGGGGGGGGGGTACCCCAGTCCTGCCCAGGGGGTATCCCAGTCCTGGCCGAGAAGGGGAGTACCTCTGTCCTGGGTTGGACCCCAGGCAGGACCTGGGACCAGAGACCAGGAAGGAACCTGGAACCAGAGACCATGGGGTATCCCCCCAAGTGAACCGACACACGCCTGTGAAAACAGTACCTTCCCTATCCTTCGGATGCAGGCGGTACCCAGTCAGAATTGGACATTCTTCCGTCAGGGTGCATATTTCTGATGCGCGCGGACATTACGTACCGTGTTACCCGCAATTATCCTGCCCTGCTGGATTTCGCTTTGTTCTGCATCACTAATCTCCCGCAGGATCTTCACCATTGGATCCGGAGTGTTTCCGGTGTGTAGAGTGTATCCAAACCTACCGTAGGCGTCCAGTCCCCGTCGACGCGTCTATGTGATACAAAACAAGAGAAATGATGATAACAACAGCAACAACAGGGTCTCTAAAACAATTTTTCTCTTCAAGTATTTGTGTTTGGATTATTCCCGTTCCTTTGTACAATTTTAATTTAAGTTAATCGTCTTTCAGGAGATGGAATGCAGAAAGCGAAAGATAAAATTTCCTGCTTGAAACAGGAATTAAGGTTATTTTTGAAGTGTTAACGTCTATTGTAATAAAACGTCTGAGCTACAAAATCTTTGTTTTTGACGGTCAACTTTGGCTCATTTCGGGGAAGTTCTTTTGATCGTCTTGCTGTTAATGAATAAAGTATCATATAGTGATTCTTACTGGCTATATTAGTAGATATTTATGGAAACATGATTACATTCTTGATTATCATGAGCACATTGTCTGTTGATCATATTGGATATAATTGCAGGAAATGTATGACGAAGCTCTGTAGGAAATATTCTTGAGTTTTAAACAGCCCACTCCCTTTTGAGTGGAGCTATAATATTATTCGTTTAACATTAGGAGATTTCTTGTGCATTTGGACACCGAATACAGGTCAATTGAATCCCCTGTTTCACACCTTTGCAGAATTTAGACCAACAATGAATAGGATTGTAGCGTGGCAGTCCACTGATTGGTTGGTGGCCAATGCACAATTTTCTCCTAATGGCCTTACATCCTTGGTAACATGGTTTTTCCTAAGCTGCTGTTAGTGTGGGAACGTTTTAAACATATGATCAAAGGGGAGAGTAAGTTTTTTGGCAGGTTCTTTCGGCTGGCTCCCCAACCATTCAAGAGGCAGAAATCAATTTCGTAGGCGTCAGCGAGCACATAATTGTACTTCGTTGGCGCCAGATTAATTTGATTAACGCCGAGCCACGAGAAATGAAAGCCTTCCGCCCGCATACGAAGTATGATGAGAGATTATATTTTCAGTTTGTTTGTAATTCTACACCTTGGAGGGGGGAGTACCCTACCCCAGTCCCAGGTTCTTTCCCTAGTCTCTGGTCCTAGGTCTTTTTTCTTAGGGGGGGGTAACCCCAGTCCCAGCTGGGCAGTACCCCAGTCCCAGCCAGGGGATGGGGTACCCCAGTCCCAGCTGGGGGTACCCATCCAGCTGGGAATGAGGTACCCCCTCCCCAGCTGGGACTGGAGAACCCCCAACTGGGACTGGGGTACATTCCCAGCTTGGACCGGGGTACCACCCCCCCCCCCCAAAGACAGTACAGAAGAGTATTTTCTATGCAGCGGCGGCATGGCTCTTGCGGTCACGCAGGAGGATTTTCTTGTTATTTTTTCATTTTATTGAGGTAAAGTACTACTTGCAAGCAGGATTGAATATTAGTGTAGGGAGTAGCATTGTTGCGGCCATGCAGTCAATTGCATTTCAGGGTAACTATTTATTTTTTTACAGATTTTTATGTCTTAATTCAATGTTGATACTTGAAGCAAGCGGGCGGTGAATTTTTTATTTGGACGTTTATTTTTGTTCATCTTTGTACCTGCGGTAGTGCGTTTGTGAAAGGCCACGTTGAAAGTCCTATCATTCCACACTGAGTCTCCGTTCCAGAGAGATTCTCAAGGAAATGAGATCTGTCCCAACGCTACAAAAGTAACAGATGAGACGGATAAATAGAATTGTCGTACCTGCTCCAGAGCCTTTGAAAATTGCCAGTCGGATCGTCCGATCATCGAACAATCGGTCTCAGCTCCCGATAAATCTTCCAACAGATGGGTCCTGTCCCAGCGCTACAAAATATCCCGGATTGAGTTCTTGCAGAAGATGAAATTGCAAAATGGAATTGCTAGAAACTGAAATATGTTCATTCTGCTTAGATGGAGGCAGATC
This sequence comes from Haplosyllis leylae, assembly GCA_038406175.1. Lineage (NCBI taxonomy): Eukaryota > Metazoa > Annelida > Polychaeta > Phyllodocida > Syllidae > Haplosyllis > Haplosyllis leylae. Next base: position 9,425 of record JBCAUG010104833.1, on the reverse strand, counting down.
AATTCAAATATTACCTACCTTCTTTTACATACGGAAATAGTTTGGTCAAAGGCACGGAAGAAAATAAGACAGGAAGAAAATAGATCATGGAATAGAATACACACACACACACACACACACACACAAGGTTGAGATGAAAACAAAAGCTATAAGAAAGGGTAGGTTTATTTACAGAATGAGGTGGGACAAACTGAAAGTACAAAAGGAAAAGGTCAGACAAAAATCTGAATAAAATTCTGACAAAAAATCAACGAAGCTATACGCAATCCAATAAATTGAGTTTTTCCTAAATTAAAGCTAATTCAAATTTAACTAATTGAACAAATTTAATCAACAAAACTAATACTTTAGTTTTGCCCTAGTGTCTGGTAATTGTAAATTATAAATAACATTTTCCCCACTTGTAGCACAAAACAAAGTTTAATTCCAAACTGCTAGTAGTTATTTTTGAAATAATTCAATTTGTCAAATTCGGTGCATAATTTAGGGAAACCTCCAACAGCGATCAGAATATAGTCATAACAATGTACCAACTTGACGTGTATGTTACTCATATATATTTGGTACCTTTCTGAAGAAGATGCTTTCGGCGACCGAGTATTGTTCGGGTGTGAACGCCAAGGCTCGAACTGAAAACATACGATAATGAATAACTTTAAGCGAAAGAAAAGATAGGTACGCACCTTATTGATCATAATTTCTTCAGCGATTAGGTATTGTTCCGGCGTGAGAGCCCTAGCCCTAACTAAAGGTCCCCATTGTCATTCGTTGTTGTTGCAATCCATGGAGGGGCACGTTGAAGAAGTGACAACATTTGTAGTCATTGAAAATGAAAACAACCAGCGATGGACGTGAAGAAGCGGCAGCAGCAACGGCAGCAGAAACGGCAGTGGCAGCAGCAACAGCAACAGCAGCAGCAGAAAACGCAGCAACAGCAACGTTGGAAGCATCGTGTATGAGTAGTTCATTGTATTATAACAAGCGAAAGGCAAGCATAGTTCACAACGCAACATGCGGCAAAGTACATGAAATGAAAAATAAATTCACACACATCATAATTACCAACAAAGTCAGTTCTTGAGAAATAATGGATGGGACGAAGCCGAGTGTAGTCTAATTATTCACAGCCCACCAGAATATTGTGTCAAAGAACTCAGACACACAGCGCGCAAGCACAGGTCGTATTCAGTAAAGGACGCAGACCAAGGTGCCAGGCAATTTCTTCTTACCTCATGACCAAAAGTAGAATATCGATAGGATAAATGTCACTTTTCACTTTTTCAAGTTTAATACAAATCTATCAGCTAATATTTGGCAATTAAAAATTTTAGACATATTGTTGCACCCGAAAGCAGTATAATTTATTGTTGGGTATTTGGCCAATGACGCAATATTCTTTTTGCTTCCACGTGTATATTGACCAGTGGTCCATATTGGTGGAATATTGAACCAAATTGTACTGCTTTCGGGTGCAACAATATGTCTTAATTTTTTAGGGCACTAGGGTCCGCATCCCATACTGAATACGACCGTGGCGAGGGGATCATGAGGTCCTTGCTGACGTGCGTTAAAAGGTACAAAAAGTAAACAATACCCAGAAAAGTATGAACATTCATCGATGTGTGAAAGGCAAGTACATGTACTGCAAAATTAAGTTATGCACGCTAGCAAAAAAACCGACTGTCTACTCTGCTTTCAAACCGATCAGGTTGAGAAATATTCAGTTTTTCAAAGAAGGTTTTCAGTCTAAAAATATCTTCAAAGCTAACAAGCATGGATATTTTATTACGGTAGTGGATCCAGAAATTGGTTAGGAGAAGGCTTTTTGATGGCCTGCAGGACTCCTCTTCTGGGAAAATCTTCTATCCGCCACTTCGGATTAATTGTGGATATCAAGATAATGGGCCTATTGTTCTCTAGGCATGGGTATACTGACTTTGAATTATTGGAAGATATTGCTGTTATTTAAGTAAAAACAGTCATGGCAGAATTTGATTTAAATTTCAAAGAAGCCAAAATATTTCCATTTCTCTTTCTCTTTTCATCATCATAAGGTATGAAACATCTTCTTAACATTCCACTGCAACAAAGTTTCTTACATAACTTTATTCTCCACACCGACCTTGGAATTTAGTTATACAGTGGACGATTTTCTTTTTCTGTAACAAGTGATTCATAGACTTCCATGCATTTCAGGGGTCACACTGATCAGTTAAAAAATATACAAATCTTTCCAAAAGTTTGAGGGCCTCGTTTGACACCAAGGCAGTTCGAGCAAATCTGACTTTTTCGAGGAGATCAGTAATTTCTGATTTGGTTTTTCTACTGGTCATCAATGAAAAATTATATTTTGAATCATATTCAAATAACCAATATATTTATACCCTGAAGGAACAGCAAAAATTTCGGATTAAAATGGAGATATCACTAATTTCTGACAAAGGCTTTACAATGTAAGTCCATGGGGATTTCAGATTTGGAATGGTGCAGCCTCCACTGGTGAGCTTGCAAAAATAATTTTTGTAATAAAAATTGTATATTGGTGTTGTGAGCCAAACGACATGGCCATATTTCAAGTTTTCAATTTAGAAGTAGGTTAAAAATGACAAAAACAAGCACATGCTCAGAAAATTCTGACCTATGCCTAATCAGTAATACTGACAACTTAAATTTTCTTCAGTAATTTTTGACAATGTGTCAGAAATTACTGACTTTAATGGGCTTCACTATAGTAACATTAGGAGAGCCATAAATTATTGATCAGTAAAACCTGTTTGAACTGGTTTGAACTAGTTTCTGCTCAGTTGTCAGAAATTACTGATCAATAAAAAGATGTGTTCAGACAAAATTTTAGTTTTCTTTGATTCCTTGTACAATTAACTTTTAATAGTATTTGGTAAAAAATTACACTACACAAACCTTTCAAACAATGTAATAATTTTCAAGGTGGATGTTCAGATGTCTGTGATATTTGCAAAGAAAAAATCCCTGAAAAAATTCACCCATTGCCTGAATAGGTCAGAAATTATTGATATTGTCATTTGGGTCTGAAATTTTTGCTGTTCCTTCAGGGTGTTAAACAAACAGGTATTCATTCCATTTATGCACGCCTCTTATGTACACTGGAAAATGAGGACGTACATCAACCAGTGGATGTGCTACTCAGTTTTTTGCCTCAATTTATTGTTTCGTGAATAGTCAACAAATTTTTTAAAAAATCTAATTAATGAATGAAATACAATGAACTTACAATTTTATTCCCCCTCTAGCAAACTTTTTAAATGTACGTTACATTTTTGTCGCGTCACCTCAATGAGCAGAGTGACTTATCTGGTCGGTACAATGTCTGTGTGTTAGTATGGTTGTTGCCTTGCTTGCTTGGTTGTGGCCACTTGAAAAAATTCATTGGATTTCAAAAATTCCAAAACCAAACTGTGTTTCAGGCCATTCTGAGCTTCTTTGATTTTTGGACCCAACACCCCCAACCCACCCTCCCCCTCCCCCTAAGAATGAGATAACACCATATTTGGCTTGATACAAACTCAGACTGCAAATAATTTTGTTAAATCTTTTGTTTTTTTTTTCCTTTTGTTAACACAGAAATTTCCCACCAGAACGAAAAGTAACCAAATTCAAAATTATTTGAGCCAAAATGCATTGTAGGAGATTCTAAGCAACTTACTTGATATTATGTCTATATGTCTGTCCATCTCTCTCTAGCTAACTATCCATTTTTGCTGGCTAGATGTCTATTTATCTAGCTATCTAGCTAGCTACATATCTGGTAAGCTACCTAACCATCCATCTAGTTATTTATCTATTGAGCTAAAAATGATACAAATTACAAACTCAAGTGCAGTGCGACACAAGGCTACTAAGCATTCTTGTTTGACAATATTTTGAAGATCAAATAGTACACACAAATCTATCGTCAAATATATATAGCTGCAGGCCCTCCTCTGGGTGTGGAAGATTTACCTTGCAGGGAATATATATATGAATCTTAAGAGGCTCCTTGCCGTGTACACGTGCTGACTGCTATTTCTCTAATATTCACTAACATTTCCAGATGTGTAATCCATTGCAGTGATAACATATGTTCTGGAAAACGGTGTGGCCATTTGGTAACTCGCCTTATCCGCTCCACAATTTTCTACTATTTGCTATGTGTGTTAAAATTGAAAGCAGTTTCTCTTTTTCCAAATATAAATGTAGGTTAGCACTAGCACCGTATAAAATGTGATCTTCAACAATTTGAGTTATGTGTCGATAGTGACTAGAATGTCCTGAGCTTTTTCCGATTGTGCATTTTTTTTCATTGAAAACAAACTGTAGATTTACATGAGGGACAATTACGTAAATACTACAAAATCAACAATTTCTTGATCCGTGAGGTATCTTGTGTTAAACGCATGCATGAAGAACTCACCAAGTGTATAATACAGAAAATGTAATGTAGTCCATGTCTAATCTCAAAAATCATCGGCAAAACAAGGACTTGTAATGTTTACTCCAAAGAAATTGGCAACATTAAACTCAATTCGGCAATTGATGACTGGACAACTAATGTTTTGTTGCTGTTGTTTTGTCCATAAGTAATGCCAGATTAAGAAGCCACTATGCATGTTTGCCCTGACATGCTTGTATTCAATTTCAAAATAGTATTACTTTGTGGTAAAATAATGTATTATAGGCTCATTGTCACCGCAATTTACCAGCAGGAAAAGCATTACAGCAATTCCATATCAATTTGGCCTTGGCAATCTTCACAGGCTAGCCAATTAGTGCGTAATGGATGAATTATAAGTTGAGACTTTGCAAAGAAACTCATTTTGAAGGAATTCCGACTAAAAAATTTCGCTGTCAAATTTTACTCCACTGGATCTAAACTATGAATAGTTGAGTTTATGTAACTAAACTGTTTACAGTGGCGGATATAAGGAGGCGCTCCCGGCGCGCATCCCCTACGGACCAAAATTTCTTTAATTTCAGTATATTTAGTAGGCGTCCCCCGGGGTTGGTGCCCCACCCAGGAGAAGTTCTGGATCCGCCCCTGATTATGATTGCAATCTATGAAAAGTTCCAATCAAGTCCACGTTTTCCATTTGACACTTGCATACATAAATTTGTTGAGAAATATTTCAAACAACTTAATTTAAGCCAACCTTCAGCTGATGTATGGACCAACGGCTGCCACTAAATTGTTCCACACTCTTCTTTCTTCCTCTTAACTGAAGCACAATGATTACAAATGTGTTTTAGTGTTTATTAAGTAAAACATAATCAGTTTGGTTACATTTCAACAATATCATCAGGCAAGATCATTGAAGTGAATATTCACACGCGAAAGGCAAAAATGCGGTTCAAAAGTTACTGTACATCAAAGAAATCATTTACTGAAGCGATTGAGATCCTGGCAGATTTCAAATTCAAGAAAACCTTAACTGAAATTACAGAAAGTGTGAATTTATTTTTCGTAAAATTCGTAGAATGTAAAATGCTCTTTGTGGGGTTTATTCTACATTCCAGTTTTCACATAATTTGTCATTTCCTGCCAAATTCTGGCATCCAATGGTCGCAACTCATGGAATGTCAGAATCATAACGCCATTTGGCAGGATGTGATGAATTATGCAAAAACTCGATTATGAGTACACATCTTCAGATATAAAGCTAATTATGAGATTTGTTTCACATAATCTGCTTACCAAGACATTTGATCGAGGTAAGTATTGTCGTGTGGTTTCTACTTCAGGTGTATCGCGTTCATCCTGAGGTAGTTTTGTCGCACCTGTTCGCATGGTGCCATTCGTTTCTCCGTGTTCGTGGATTATGTGTAGTGTCGCCTAGGTTGATTTTTATTTGGGTTAGTTTGGTTATTGTTTATCAGATGTGGTTATCACATATAGGTTATGAACTAACTTACTTAAAATATGTGTTCTTAATTTTAAAGTTCATGTGTATGAAAAGATATGGTTCTGAACAAATAGACCATTGTGATGCCACTGACACAGAAGTATTAATGATAAAATGTTTAGTCTCAACATAATGTGGCTAAAACCTGCCACAAGCAAGTCATTTGGTAACAACTTTAATTTCCTTATTTGTTGTCTTCGTTCCCTGTAACGACAGACAAACTCTTTTGCATTTCGCTGGTTTTTTTGTTTTAACAAAATTAATATAGTCTAAATACACCAGCATCTTGTAAAATGGGAACAATGACCTGTGTGACAAAATATTAATAATTTAACAAAATTAACACGAACCCCTGCAGATTAGTTTATCAAGATAAATGCAAGACCTACCAAGGGCAATCCATTAGTTGTACTCAGGGACTGAATCCTCTGTCTGATGGATCTTTGTAGTTTTGTCCCGAAAGTTGGAACAGACATTGTTTGTCCTAATTTCTGCTTTTCAATTCCATTTGAATTCAATGGGGAAGTAAACTTTTTTTCATTTACAATCCTTGTATCCGCGTTTTCCCTTGATGTGTTTTTTACGTTATTGGTATTCTGGTTGGGACGCATGTGACTCGAGTCATTCATCCCATTACCTTCTATTTGTACTTCCCTCCCTACCTCCACTGTGTCAATATGAATATCACTCAATGTGTGCTTATTGTTACTTTGGCTTTGTTTACCAGCACATTTCTCATTTGTTACTTTGGCAATGGCAGTGCTACTTGAATGGTCCTTATTTTCACTGGCTTTATTAACTGCTTTCTCATTTGGTATTTCGTCAAAAGTGCATTGTTCATCCTCAGCTGCAGCATCCATACTCATGGTTACCTGTTCTTGACCACGTTCCAAACAGCGGATGATCCCTCCCGTGTTTGACGGTCGATTATCCTTGATCCGTAAAGTGGTTAATATAACTAAAAGTTATTTTTCCGGAATCATTTTATCATAACTACATGCATTTTAGCTGCACGTTGCCTTTGTTACGAGAATGGCTTGGACTGCTTTTTTTCTGATGGTGTTAACTGAGCAATGACGTCTTTGTTCTCTTCCACAAGGCTAACTTTCTGTCAGAATACGCAGATATCAGTAGTGTTTTGTGGCTGGAAAAACCAACGCCCAACTGATACTTATGCGCCCATTGGTGTGTGAATTTGATTTCTTTGAAATAATCTAATGTATTATCAGCATATTATCTGTTAACGTGTAGTCCGTATCTCACTCGGCATCATCCCAAAAGAAATTATTTTGTACACCGTCCATACTGTTTACTGCTCCGAACTGGCTAAAATGTAATCTATGGTAAATCACGTAGAGATGCTAATGGCACAGGGTAAGCGTGAGGCCTCTATCCATTTAGCCTCTGCGGAGTTTTGCAGCTTCATCCCCCTGTTAGGTAATAGCTTTCAGCAGACAACGGGAACAAAGTACACAACTTTGATGTTTCATGACTTCGCCCAGCTCAAGTTGGAAAATGCCAAATAAATTGCAAGTGATTTTTTCATTATATCACGTTTCTATTTGATTCTGAAGTACGAAGACAATTGGTAACCAGGATTCATAGGCAGTTATTTCCAATGCTACAGAAGCATTTAGTTTTGCCTCAAAAACTTGTAAGATATGGCACGTCAAGGATAATTTACGAAGTCTAATTTGTTTCACGTGGAGATAATGGATGGAATACGAGTTCGTTTCAAAAGAAAAGTACTGTCCAAAAAATGGGCATTCAGCATTCACTGGACAGTACACGAAAAATTTGCAGATAGATGAACAAAACCGAGACTCATTTTAATACATACAGTAAAGGAAAGGGTAGTAAATGATAGTTATCTTGGATAACTGAACATCCAAATATATATGATCAGGGGTGGGTCTTCGTGTGACGGGGGAAGGGGGTTGAAGACCATGGGGGGGGGCCGCAAACATACGGCTTTGCCAAAATGTCCAAGAACCCTATTTTGAAAATTTTGTGTTAATTAAATGGAACTCGACAGGCAGCCCTACACTTCTGGTTGGTGTAAGAATTTAGGGAAAAACCCCTGAGTTGCTGTTTGGCCAACAGACTTTGCGATCACTTTGAACTTGAGCTGTGAGCGTCATTAAAATAGACTTTATAATTTTGATTTGAAAACAAGTGCACTTTACAACTACAAATGACCAAGTCAGAAAATTTCCAAGTAACACATTTATTCCACTAATGTTAAGCATTAAGGAACCAAAGTGTGATACAGTACTGCAATGATATCCTGTCCAATGCTCTGTTGTCCTATTACTGGTAGTTGACAGTCAAAGTGTTTCCTACAAGAGTGCTCCAAAGGAATGCTCACAGGAGCTCAAAGCAGACTGCCTTATATGTGGTTTAGTCTTGATTGCATCATATTGTGCAATGTTCTATATAATTTTGTTTGGGGTTACCTTATCTATTAAGTCTACTAAATTAGATCTATGATGTTATGCCTAGTTTGGGCTGTGTTATGTGTATATCTAGTACAGGTCTGTTCTGGTTAATTTGAAGTCATGTGTCAGCATGTTTAGCTTTGAATTAGGTGGAAATTTGGATTAAATTTTGGGCTGTAATTTGAAGTTTTGAAGAAACTTTGAATTAGAAATGGCTTCAAATTAAGCCTTTGATTTACAGGGCAATTCGAATTATTTCTTTGGTTTGTGGTTTCTTTGATTTAGTTCTTTGAATTAGACTTTGACCAACTTCAAATAAAGAAATAGCATCCTTTTATGTCGATTTGTGGTTTTGCTATACAACTGTATTGACTCCCAAGACATGATACTGTATGAATGTACCTGCATAAAGGCTTGTTGTCTCGACTCTCAAGACAGGTAAAGCAAATTTAAAGGAATACACTGTAGATGGATACTGTATTTGTTTACTTTCTATGTTATTCAATGTTCCAGAGCTCTTAGCTACCAGTGACTCTTCACCTTGGCCAACACACTGTACACACTGTACAGTCTGTTAGCCAAGAGTAAGTGGTTCAATAAATGGCTTCCCCAGGGTGGCAAAGCCCTTTCCCCCCCCTGTGATACTCACCTAGTTGTGTCTCTTGTGTTGGATCTTTATGACCTGAACTCCTGATAGTTGTGCTGCCAAACCCCTTATTTGAGCCAGAAGATGAGTAATTTCTAATTTCTTGACATCTGATTGTGTCCTTATCAGTACATCATGGTCAATTTGCCACTGTAATTTTTATACAATCATGATTGGCAACTTCTTTTCGGCAATTTGGGACACTTCCCATTGGAACCTTTTTGTCAAATTTGGACACAAGACACCTTATGACATAACCCAGGACCCTTTTTGGTCAATTTTGGCATATGTCAATTTTTGGCAACTCCAGAGCCGTTTGAGTACTTTTGTGAAAATTGGGTGCCTTCAGAAAATCAAAGTTTTCTTGATGAAGGAGTGATGACTCATCAAAGATGCTTGGGGTTTTAGGTGGGCAGATAACTAGGC
>JBCAUG010104722.1:0-21702 GCA_038406175.1 Haplosyllis leylae | reverse complement strand
TGAGTAGTGACACTATTAAATGTACTTTGTGTAATGAAAAGAGATGCCATGGCCTCGTCATCACTAAAACTCAAATTTGCTTTATCCACAGGGAAATCCATACTGCCAATGGAAAGTCATGTTCAGACTGACCCAAAATGACTGAAATCAGTAACAATTCAAGCAACAACTAGTCAAGCACTGAGTAAAAATGTACAACTCAACCCCATTTATGAATTAAACTTATGAGCATGAACTTTCACTTGTGCAACAACACCACACAATTCAGTAAAAATTCACTGAAGCGTGACATTCCATTGATGTGATTTAAGTCAGATAATAGCCTTGGAAGTGTACATTATTGCAATAATGTACACTTCCTCGGCCATTATCTTAATCACCTCTGAGAAGAGGTAATTGTAAAATATTGACATTCTACCTGTTTGGATTCGTATGTTCATTTGAAGAATTCTGCTAGATCTGGATCTAAACTCAGCCTTTTATTTTTGTAGATGTAAGATATTTATTGCATTTTAGCAAAGGTAGGCAAACATCAATAAATGGTTTGTCTGTAAAATGATATACTCAACATCGTGTTTTATCCATTGCATTTCATCTTTGAACATTTCTAAAAAATACGTTTTATATCTAGTAGAATTGCTTATCGCCAGAGCCCTGATTATTGATACCTGAATGTAGATTGTATCACTACGTATGATTGATTGCAATAGATAAATACAAATCTGTGGGCCTTCACACTGAGTTCAATACAGTTAGATCTGTTTAGCAGCAATTTATCTTTTTATCAAAGTCGCTTATGACAGATGTCACGTCACAACCATGTGTTCATTCATTGAATACTACTTATATTGTTAACCTGCAACTCTAAATTTTGAACTGCGATCAATTACAACGCATTATGATGGCCAAATGTAAGGCACGGTGATTATTACTGGATCAAGAAGCCTATGAAAACCACAATTTTAGTGTTTTCGATTTTAGTATTGTACTATTTTCAGTGAAATACTAATTTAAGCTTCGTATTGATTATTGGATAATTTTAGAGCTACACTAATATATTTATATCTAGTGACCATTTTAATAAATTAAGATTAATTTGATATGTTTCTAAGTAAAACTTACGGATAGGGTTACTAATAAAATAAAATATAATCTAAATAACACACCAGGCTGAGGCTCAAAATATGGATCTGGGGATTATAAAACATGAGTGGGATATAACTTGTGGCAAGCAAAACTGATTTTGGTATCAATTGGTATCAGAATAAAACTATGTCAGAAAATTAAAAATTCGGTACTAAAATGATTTTTTAAAATAACAAATTTCACAATAAATGTAATGAAGCCTGCAGGGAGTGCTCAAAATTGCATATCAGATGCTGTTTTAGGATATCTTTCCAAGACACCATCAATTCTCTGCAGTAGATCACATAATAGTTCATACCAGAGATATTTGCTTGATCCGATCCAGGTCAATCAACTAACTTTTTTTCTTGAAAATGGAAACGCAAATTTTTAAAACGGCCTGGTCGCAACAAAACGTGCAGAAATCTCCCGTGTTTGTGAATTAGATTAAAATGTACACAGATTTTGAATGCCAGTTGTTTTAACAGATTAAATTGCACACTGGAACATGCTTGCGAATAAGTTCTCATGATTTCTCGACATTTTATTTTCATATATCATTTCTAGGAAGACAATTTTAACGTTCTAACAGGTAGAAACTGAAACTGGCATCTGTTGGTGAAGTTTTTGTAGCAGTGTTAGTCAAAGATAAATGATTTGATACAGAGATCAGATTAAGTTTAATATTAGCATGACTGTGACATTTGCACCCGTATCTTTCAATCAACCGCTATTTCGCTAACTTGATCGCGTTAAGATTTACTCTTGTGACAAAAGATAATGTTCTTGACAAGAAAGAATGATGATGATAATCAGTCATAGATGCCAGTTATTTGACAAAGTTTTTACGCGTGAAGATTACTTTAATATGTACGTAATTTGAGCTTTATTTTCAAATTTGTCACGGCTTTTGGTGTTCCTATTTACTAAATATAACTAAATTTCACATCAAATGACTCTTGAGGTCTGAATTTATATTGAGTAAATTCCATAATTGAAGTCCACACCCACAGTAACCAAGTAATTACAGTGGGTGAAGAATTTCGCTTTGGTGGCTCACGTCCTGGCATTCTTCATGTCCCCCTCACATCCTCTTGTGTCCTCTACCTTCCTTTCGCGAAACCCTCCTCTTATGTCAAGTTTTCTTCCTACCAATGGCAATGTAAACTTTCCTTGCAAATCAGTTTGTTCGTCCCTGCTTGGGTGTGCTCAATACTTTTCGTTTCCCTAGAAACTTCAGACAAAAACTCCAATAACTGAGCCAACAATAACGTCTCGTAAAAATGAATGCATGCTGACACAAAACAAACATTTCATCTTTCTAACTCGCACAGGTGTTTACACATAAATCATGTAGTAGATTTTGAATTACCTTTTTATTTATTGTGTGAAATAGGAAAAATAGGAAGTCATATTGTCACTTCTGTTGCCTTTCGTGCCTAAGTAAATCAGCAGTATTGCTTGTGTTTTTGATTATACCAGTCTTTCTTAACCTAAAGCTTACAGACAGGAATGACAATGAGACGGACTTTTTTCTACGGAATATTAAAATTTTAAAATGGTAACTTCTATTTTTGATTGGACTGTTATCACCTTAAAATAGTACACACATTGTTTATCCCTTTCTCTGTTTTATTTTGAGAGTCAGCGTCTTTCTCATTGGAATCAACAGGAATATGTTTAAAATTGAAGACGTTTTAGTAAAAGAGGAATTCCTAGTAAATCCTGTGTTGAAACATTTATGAATTCGTTCACTGGTTTCAAATGATAAAATGTAGCTGTGCACTTTAGATAATCTGTGTTAATTTACTGGATGTTTCCATTTTATTGCAAAAGATATCTTTGATATATATCTTCCCCTTGAAATTTGGTATCCTTTAAAAAGATCAAATTTTAAAGTCTGCTGGAGAAGCCCCAGAAATAAAAGTCATTTTACAGACAATATGACTTGTTATTTAAAGAAACTACTTTTTTCAGCTGCTCATTATCTTTTATGAGCCCCAGTACACTGTAGTTCTGGTGTAGGAAACTGTCAAGATGTCTTCTCTTTTTGACACTTCTTGTACTCTGAGATGTGATAAAATACCATACGTAGTCCAGTGAGAAAAATTTACTGTTTAACTTGCGTTAGTCTCAGATGAGTTTGAAGAATCATCTTTAACTTTTGAAGCATGTACTAAATTCGAGGTCCTCGTGACAATATTTCATTTGATACATCGAATCTGAAGATGTAAACACAAGATAATTGCACAGAAACATGACCACTTGGCTCAGAATCTGCAACTCTATTTGCATGCCTAACATGTAGCTATGCAAATTGATTGTGTAAGAGTTGGAATATTATTCTGTTTCCTCAATCGAATGATTGAAAACCTGTTCCAGATTTTCTTGGAAGCAAAATCGTATGATGCTTTGTGTTGATAATCAATAAAGGCCCCAGAAAGGTCAGAGCTTGTATCGGGTGCTCCGTTTTATTGATGTGACTAATTTAAGACGATATAAAAGAACTAAATCTTGGTTCTCACAATACAAAACGGTAGTTGAGCCAATTCTCCTTCATTCTGTGGGGTGGGAAGAATTCAATTGGGAAGAAATAGAGATGTAGGGCAGAGAACTGTACCATGGGACTGATGACTTCTGAAAATCCTATGCAGGTTTAGTGACATCATCACTGACATTTACACTGGATACACATTATATCTATCAATATATACCAGTGGTAACATGATTATAGTTGCAGGTTAGGAATGTCAAATGAAAAGAAAATATTGAGTAATTTCTCCTGATGATAATCTCTTGTGAAGCAATACTACAGCCGACGTGTAAGAGTTTCGCCCGGGTGAAAATCAGGAGAAATTATTGTCTTCCATCGAAGAAAAATACTGAGACATATTGATCTTGCAGTGAATTTAGCCATCAAAATCTATTGCCATGAACAGGATGCCGCTTGGATGAATAGAAATTTTGTTACATTGATTGACTATTTGTTGAGTAGAGCAGAGACAATTCATTTCTTGAAATTATTTAGATAACATTAATCCTTTTGAAGCTGCTTATCAAAAGTTACGGAAATATGCACTACTTCACCTATATCAAAGAATTCAAATTTCATATCAAATTATTTTCCTATATCATATTGAATGCATTACGACGTCAGCAAAATAACTGACAGTAACTAGATTCTTATTGTCTCAAGCCTGGGAACATCTAGAAACATCTGTCATTTCGCTTTTACCGGATGACAACGGCATTAGCGGGATTCGGTTGATATATAAATTATAAACAAACCTGGTCACGTCGAGATTGCGGAGGTCTCCTCTTCGTTCTACTTAAGGTGTCACTAAGCTGCTTGGGACTAACCTTAATGGCTTTGTTACAGAGTGTAAAGACTCTTCTCCACGATGGCTACGTTTACCAGATAGTTTATTCTGTGTACAAAAACAACATTAAATTGGTATCAATAAAATACTTAATTCCTTTTGATTCTTTTCATTTGTATCAAATAAAAATGTTACATCAGAATAGAACAAAAGGAAATCAAAGAATATTAATCAAATCAGAATATATTCTGTTGGAATCTATGTGTAATTCTTCATGGGATGGCATTTACTGGGAAACAACTTTTGTCAGTCCATTGTTTTTTCCTGTTCAATCCTCAATTTTACAGAGTGTCACAGCCCACTACTGGTTACAACATCCACAAGTTGTTTTGTGCTTGTCTATAGCTGTGATTGCTTCAGTGACATTTGTTAGTCGGTGCTGTCTGGTGTGATCTGATAACTGAGAGGATGTACCCGCCATCAGAAATGTCTGCCTTTAATTTCCTGTATTCAACATGTCAATAAAGCCAGTCTATTTACTCATCTTGATATTTATTGCATCGAGTATTCATTTGAGGGATAACGACTTGCAAATCAGTTGACTTTGTTTATGCGATACGACAAATTATCTGCATTGAGCACAAAAGCAAAATCAAAATTCTACAGTTGTTGTCCCTCCAGATTTTAATAGATCTAATTGGAAAGTTTCCATTGCATGTGCCGGTCTCCAAAGAAACCAATTTTATTTTGTTGCTTCGCTGCTTTCACTTTGTTAAACCTTCTACCAAACACAAAGTCAACACTTTTCCTGAATTTATGATCAAACAATATCCAGTGCAAAGCTAAATTACATATTTTTCTAATTGGGAAAAATATTCTTTTCTAATGTTCATCCCCTTTTGTTATTATCTAAAAGGTTGATTTTTTGCTATTTTTATGAGCTGAAGTACAAGCGGCAATGTTTTGTGATACGCAAATTCTTGGCCTTGAGCAAACGGCCAAATATTGTGGTCACTCTGAAACAACTGGTGTCTCAGAGTGAAGGTTTTTAATTGCAATTGAATTTTCTGATTGGACAATAATCAGGCCCTTAACTGCTGGACTACAAAAGTACCTAGTAACCACCAATATAGCTGCCTAGTAGCCAACATAACCTAGTTTATACTTATTGCCAAGTATGAAAAAAATACAATTGAATTCTTTCTTTTTTTGGCAAAGAATGATGCTTTGTACCTAGTAACCACCAAAATGGCTGCCTAGTAACCAATTTAACTTAGTTTATACTTATAGGCTAGTGTGAAAAATAACCAAAAATTGCCTTTGAATTCTTTTTTTTGGCAAAGAAGCCTGAGTGTATTACTAAATATTACAGGAATTACACAGCCAATCTTTTGCGACTTTGGGAAAGTCAAAAACTGTTGTAAAATGCACGATGGTGATGAATGGGCCAATGGCGGTATAATTAAAATATGTATGTTTGCTCTAAAGAAAGATTGATGCACTGCTCATTCACACAGAGTCACTAAGACAGTCAAAAGTGAATAAGGTTGGATGGAGAATTTTCCTCAATACGTATTGATAGATACGTTTGTCATTTATTGTTACTATTTTAGGAGCCAAAGTGAAGCCAAGGAACAGAATGGTGAAGGGACAGAACCGTGGTCAGGGAGGAATGCCGGCCGGCGGCCCAGCTGGAGGCGGCATCGGAGGAAGCGACGTTTCGGGAGGCATGTACGGTAAGTGCGACATCCTTCCATTTTTTCAAGAAGTATTTTGCTGTGTAAAGTAATTGCCACCCAAGCATACCTATGGAGACAAAAAGGAACTTGTTGGAGTAAAGTGCCTTAACACTCATCACTTGTGTCCTGTCGAAACTGTTTGTACAATTAATGTGAATGTAAGTGTAAATGATCTGCATCTTGAAAATTCTGAACATAAATTACAGCATGTTTCATATTTGACATTTTTGTTTTATTAGTCCCGTTTTTATGGTCTGCTACATGTCTTTTTGGAGAAAAGTCAGTAAATAAGTAATTGTGTCTGTTAATGAAAAAACAGGCTGCGTCACGTTGCATTAATAAATGTGTCTGAATGATTCAAAAGCATGACTGAATGTGAAGGATAGACGTTCATTTGTGTAGAAAAGCTTCGAAGGCATGATATCATGTTTGGCTTGTTGTTACTTATGTCTATTTCATTTATTTAAAATCACAAATCCACATACAGGCAATCAAGGTAGGTCTAAAGTGCACTTTAAATGTGTTCCAATTGGTGTCTGTTCTCCTTACTTTTACTCAATCCCGTACCATCTGACTGTATATTTATCTATTTTACACTCTGTATTTTCTTATTCTTGAAACAAAAGCCAACTCAGTATTACAATACCATAAGTGAAGGCACCCATGCTGAATATTGAAATTGCAGTTTAATGTACCAAATAAATGCCAATCATAATGTTCCTACATTGCGATTGATCGAGTGTTACAAACAATTATCCACTCTCTAATAAACCTAAGTATATTAAGAAATTGCTTAATTGAAAGAAACTGTTTTGGTACAACAACCTGCACCCAGACCCTCATTTGCTCCTTTTTCCAGCAAGAACATTTCTTATTGACAAGTGAGCTTGTGTCTATTTAGGCTTTCATTGCAATCCTATTTTTCCACAACGAGCACATACTTTTGTGTAGGATATACTAAAACAACATCGAAAGGCATGGACAAGTAGATGTTCAGTCGTAACCTTTATATACAAAGATAAAGTTATTGGCAAAGTAAAACAAGAGTGTTACACCACAGATCTGAAAGTCATTATCATCCTTGAAGTGTAAGAGGGGAACATTTTTGGCAACAATTTCCTCTTTCAGTGAGCAGATTTCAAACCACTTTCCTCTTTTTTATCACCCTGCGATGTAAACCAGTAGACTTTGAATGAGCAATAGCAATCTTTACACTGAATACCCACATGTTTTATTTGTGTTTAGTTCAAATGTGAAGCAAAGCTTTTGCAGAGAAACGTAATTTCATTTAAAATATGGGCGTCACGAAACAGCCTCACCAGGTTTAAGAGCAAATACAAAAAGAACCACATGTATGAAAACGTGAATCAGCTATTGGATTGGAGTGAGATCAAATCATACGTAATTCACTTTACAATCACAGTCCGGAAACGAACTCATGACGCAGGCGAAACCAGTGTCAGTTACAAAGCTTGATTTCTTTGAAGTACACCCGGTACTCCTTTCACAACGCTTATTAAACTATTTGGGCGAACCCCATTAGATCTGTTGCAAAATGTCTGATATTGGCCAAATGACAATTTACAGTCAAAGTACAGGTTCCCATGAACACGAAAGGATTAAAAAGTATCCTCCTGGTTTGTATTTTTAGTTTTCTTTGCATACTGCTATTTTAGGAATGTACCTAAACAGAAATATGTCCAATGAAGAGAAACTACTGCAATACTTATTTGCCAACTACGATCCTGTGGCTCGAGCTGTGATGGACACATCCAAACCCGTCGTCGTCGGAATCGACTTTGTTTTACTCAGAATTCACGGACTCGTAAGTGAAAGTGTGCTATCCTCATCCGTGTTTCAGTGACGTTAAAAGAGAACATGTCATGAAAATCAAGTCTAGTTAAGCTTCAGTTTCAACAATGGCTGTATCTTATTACAGGACGAAAGAAGTCAAGTTCTAACAACAACTGGCTTGGTAATTGCTGTAAGTATTTTACTTCGACATTCTGTTTTCTTTTCCCGTTTATTAAAAACAACAAAAAAAGTTAATTCGTCGAAATGTTACCAAATTAGAGATGATACTTTTACGACTTAGAACCAAAATCGGTAATCCATCTATGGGTTTGAAGGACAAAACTTGTAAACTATAAATGGTCACGATCCAGGCCAAATGATAAAGACTATAAAGTGGTAATAGTAGCTTAGATCATAACACATATTTGGCTGATGCTAGGAATGGATGGATGATCGTCTGAAATGGGATCCTAAGATGTTCGGTAATCTCACAGATATCATCCTGACCGCGGACAAGATCTGGCTTCCAGAGTTAGCCATAATGAATGGGTGAGTGTGCAACACAAATAAACATGGTCCAACAAACTGAGCAGGAAAGAAGACCTGCCAATTGTTGCAAACTCTCTGTGTTCAAAACAAGCCTGTCTGGTGTAAATCTGATATTTGTGTCACGAAAAAGGCATTACGTTTTTGGAAGGATTCTGTGACCAGAATTTAAGTGATTTGTTCCTGCACTTGTACAAACTGCTTTTTTCGCGTAATTTTACCTTTTGTTAAAAGCATGGTTATGCTCGCAAATATCGTCCCATTGAGCATCCTTGACACAATCTTTGCACAAAGAATTGAATTGGCTCTCCAGGCAAAAACCGTCTTCACAAACTGTTTTTGTTCGTGTTAATCTCGTCACAAAACCAGACAGGCTTGACTTACTTTTCAGGCTGAAAGACAGACTGGTTTTACTCCATCTAACAACTTGAGCTATCACCTCGCCTTGATTGACCTCCAGTTGCATGGCGTTTGGACTTAACCTCAAGTTTCTATTCTTGATTAAACTTACTAATATTTCTCTATGTCGTAATTACAATACAGGATTGGAAGGATGAACGCCTTATGTGGGATCCCGAAGAGTTCGGTAATATGACAGATATAATAGTGAAGGCTGACAAGCTGTGGCTGCCTGAATTGGCAGTTATGAATGGGTATGCTTCAACAGCCTTGGAATATTAGTGTCACGTAAAAGTCATTTTTAGAAAAGAACAAGTGGTTTTATGGAACTTTCTGCTACCATAAATCTACCACAGAGTCTCCGTTTGAATTTTCAACTAATGAATGGGGTTTCGACTAATTACAATAAGTATTTCTCAAAAACATTTGGATAATGAAAATGTGTGAGAGAACCTATTGGCAAGTCTAAAAACCAATAGAAAGTTGTATCATAGGAAATTGTAAAAGGAATATGAATGGAAAATGGTTTGGAGATTTATGGTAAATGTTTGGATTTGACAAGAGTACATAAAATCCCTTATTTTGTTTTCTATCCATTTGTCGTTGTATGTCACATTTTACCCGAGTTATTTTTACTACTGTCATCGTACATTTATACTACAATTTATTTCTCTGTATTTGCTATTTTATTTATGTTGTATAGGCGGCTAAATATCTTAGTAAACCGGAAATGGAAGTTTTCTTTTCCATGGATTGTGCAGGACTTATGCGTGGAGAATAAAGGATCAGGAAATTAAAGAAATAATTCTCTTATTCCAAAAATATCCTTCAAATTTCTGCTGGAGTCACTTGTTGTTTACGAAAAGGTTACATATAGTTTTAGAATGTACCTCAGGATGCAAACAACCGATTTCTTTAATTTACTGTCTCGAGAACATCATAATGAGCTCGTACCTGAAATTAATTGCCGCGTGCTTGAGATGGGTTCAGTGAAAGTCAATGATCACTTCAAACACAACTAACAAGCAATTATGTGAAAATGAATAATTTAATGTTTTGATGAGCCCATTCACAAACTAAACGCACTGTCTACAATCACGAAATGGTACCGTGGAATGAAAGCCATCGAGAAAGCAAGTTACTGTAGGATTATTGCTCCAAATATTATTTATTATCATTCTTCAGCAGAACTGATTATTTTGGAATTTTCATGCTAAAATAACTTGCTCTCTTGTTGGGGTTCTTCCAAATAAGAAATCATCAACCTTAATCATATTTCAATAAAATATAAAATCATTACACATTAACATCTATTGTTTTGACCTGATACTTAACGAAACTAATCACTCATTAGAACACCTAACCACATATTTTGAGTTTAACTTCAGATAAATGTAACAAAAACTTAATATACTCACACTGTCAACGTTTCTTCTTTATGTCTCATAAATGTTCATCCTTGCTTTGTTGAATAATAGATGTTTTTTTCTATGGCTAAATGTTCTTTCAGCTATCTCTACACTCTGCATTCCTTTAAATGTTGTTGTAAGGGTCATGTAATCAATATTTTAGCAGATAAATTCCTGTTAGTACATATTTCAAATAAAGATTAGTTTTCTACTTAATAAACCAAGCAGTCGTACAGCGCATAGAATGTAATACAAAATAATAATTATTAGAAATATTTACAATAAACATATGTAGCATGTCACATTAGTTAATGGAGAGGAATGAAATTTCATACGTCCAGAAAACTTTGGATGTACAGCATAATCTTCATTTTTAATCAGAATAGTTATTAGTACATATCAAATTAAAATTCACTTTACAGTCATGAACATATGGAGTTTCCTCTCCACGAGGAAAGGTGTCCTAAATTTACCACTTGTGTTACTGATGATAATGTTTTCAGAGCGGATGAGCTGATCCCGGATTTTGAACGTATTAGGGTGCTACTATCCCACGATGGCATGCTGCACTGGGAGCCAGGGGGGATTTTTCGAACTACTTGTGATATAGACATTACTTATTTTCCTTTTGATGCACAGTACTGTCCACTCCTCATAGGTGAGTGAGTAATACACACTCTGCCAGAAGTGCTATGTCTGGTCGTCTGTTCCTTTACCCCATGGGCTGGTGGGATGAGGGAGTACTTCAAACTAACCTGACAGTTGAACAAATACGTCATAGAATTTCGACTATTTAAAAATGTCTGTTTCCAGAAAAGTACCAATTTTCACAAATCTCCTGAAATTATACGCATATGAAGATGAAATTCATGAGAAATTTGAACCCTTGTCAGGTTGGTTTCAGTGATGGCATGCTCCTAAGCAAGTGGTGCATTGTGCATGACACGTCGCCATGTAGTTCCATATTATTTGGAGACTCACTTTAGGTCTTGATTTTTTCTCAAACCACTGCTATTGCGCGGTAGTAGCGCATACACATCTGTACATACTTTGGCTTTTAGTTGATTTACTTGATCACAGTACCAGCACGTAACTTGCGTTAGTAGCAACCCATCAGAACTGAAAATCACTGCACTCTTTGGCTCAGTGAATTCAGGCAGACAACCAGTAGCGTTTTGGCTGAGGTGAGTACGCCTGTCCTCTGTCTCTGTTTCTGTTCTCTGCCAACCTTGACTTCCTCTTGCGGTTCCAGAGTCGAGGACCTGCTCCCTGACTTTGAACGGATTCGAGTGTTACTCAACAGCGATGGTACCCTGCATTGGGAGCCGGGAGGCATATTCCGTACGACCTGTGACATAGACATAGCTTACTTTCCTATGGACTCTCAGCACTGTTCACTGGTAATAGGTACGTCACACATGCAGCACACTCAGTCCCATCCCCTGGGTGGTAGTTTGCTTTGATGCATGTTCTGGCCTTTAGAGCTTGCAGACATTGAAAGGTCACTTCTTGCTGCTAAAAGGTGAATGTTGAATTCACCTCGTTTCTCAAAATGGAAACCGCTTGCATCACGGGGCGAACTTTCTCTTCCATCTTTGTCTTCCCCGATGACCTTCTAGAGACCAGACCTACATGAACTATACTTTACCTGAACAATTTCACACCTGAACCCTCACCACGTATCCCTTCAAGCTGGTCAAATATGTAATATTAACTTGTCTGTAGTCTTGCCATCAAGTACTCCTTCGGTCAATGTTTAAATTGTGTAAATTAAGGCGTAATTAAAAGCTATGGAGCCTGAATGATACGTAAATAATCGTGTGAGTTATTACATACAGAATGTTTGAAAGAGGCCACGCTTGAAAGAAATACCTTGCGATTTTCACCTAGCTTTCCATTTCTCTTTAAAATTTCTGTATTTTCAGTGACTATTAATTTAATAAAGAGAATACATGTTTAAGACGTGCGAGCAGGTGACATTTAGTGTACCATTGAGGTACCAGTATCATCTGTGTGAAAGCTTTTTTTATGTTCCGCTAAACAAAGGAGTTAGAATTGTATTTAACGCCATTGGCACCTATTCTATCGCTTGATGAATTTCTAGCGAAACCCATTGTTCTTCAGGTGCCTATTCCTACTACAGCAGCAAGATGAACATAACCAACACTTCCAGTTCCATATCTACGCATGACTTCAGAAAGAACGGAGAGTGGGAGGTGTATGGTACCTCTTCTGAGTGGGCTATCACTGTGTTAGACTGCTGTCCGGGTCAGTTTTTCTTTTTATTTTCTTTGGAACTAATAAATATTAGAAATAGAATAGGTAGGGCAACGCTGGTCATTAAAACAATGGACAAACGATGTTGTTGAAGGCTATGTACATACTCTGTATGAAATACAGCGTAAAATTTTTTTAAAGTTATTCTAACCTTGTTACCCTTTTACAGGAAAGGGTTACCCTCACGTTATATTTACACTACACTTGAAAAGAAGAAACAAGTTCTACATGATGAATATTGTGTTACCGTGTATAATGCTCTCAGTGCTTATTATGATAGGTAAGACAATTTCATTACCCTCACAAAACGGATACCTGTCGTCTGTGTTCTTTGGCTATCAAACCGGCATGTTTAATAACGTCAACACACCCTCTTATTTCCTTCTTCTAAGAACTAAGCGTTGAGGCGATTTCTATTGTCCTGTTTAAAAAACATCGTTTCTGTCCCAGCTGTCCCTTTTGGCCAGGATGCTTTACTTCACAGATTTCCACACACCAAGTGTCTGTCATTGCATAAATGACTGGGCTTTATTTTGTCATGTTTTAGAAAATCTGGATGATAGCTGTTCCTGGAATAAACATAAATAAGCAACAAACAAACATAACTTGTTTGCAGTTTGTAATGATTAGAGACTAACGACGTTCTAATGTCACATACATTTTTGGCAATTTCCAATTTTGTTTTGACACTTTAAGTTGGACAACAAGAAACATCAGTTTCACGGACGAATTGAAGACCGTCGACTCCTCTGGATCTAAACAACTATCTGTAAGGCAAACGAACAAATCATTAATTAATTTGTTATTTTTCCAGGATTTTATTTGCCGCCAGATGCAGGTGAGAAGATATCACTTGGAATTTCAGTTTTGTTAGCTTTTACAGTATTTCTGCTAATGATTGCAGACAACATACCAAGAACGTCCTTAGCTATACCACTCATGGGTACGTAAACTTCGAAAATTTTAAATGAATGAAATACAATTATCAGCAAGCACAGTAATGAAAAGATATGGCATCAATTTCTTTGTTCGTCTATTTGTGAACACTCTGAGGTATTTACGGTATTTGTCAAAAGAAATTTGTTTTACCTCTACTAATGCTTTTAAATATTGCATTGCAGTGATATACTTAACAGCCACCATGATACTCGGAACCATTTCAATATGTTTGACTGTTCTAGTCTTAAATGTGCACCACAGAGGACAAAACCAACAGGTGCCAAGATGGATGAAGAAGCTGGTGCTGGTCTACTTAGCTAGACTTGTGTGTCTCAAAACAAGGACTCGAAGAAAGCACATGGTCATTGACAAGATATATGTAAAAAAGCATGAAAAGATAAAGAAAAATAAAAAGGAAGGAAACGGTGTGTTAGATGAGCTAGAGTTGTTAAGTTTAACAGTTAATTCACGTCCAGGCAATGGGCCGAGGATGTTACCACCACTCAGTACTGACACCACGAACAGTGCCAATCATAATAACGTACAAGACTTAAAGGATTTAGATGACGATGACGACACGACGCCAGAAAATTGTAAAGACTGGCACGAAATAGCACATGTGATGGACCGACTTTTCTTCTGGATTTTATTGATAGCCATGACTGTGTCTGGATTGTTAATCCTACTTTATCCCTTGTACACAGGAGTATTGGAAAACTGACCACCTGCTTGCTGGCAGTGTCTCTCATTACCTACTGTGCTCATCAGAATTCGTCACATCATTGTCTCATTGTGTGTCAAATCATGTGGAGATTTTACTACTGTTACGAAATACGAAAATTCGTATATTCCTAAGATTATTATGCTCAATGGATACAAATGACCAGAAGAAGTTTTAATAGACACTTTAGTTACTTCAGCGGATGGAAAAAGAATGTAGATAAATCTAAGTGTTCCAAAACACTGGAGGATAAAATCTCTTGCAACAGGCTGTCTTTCAGACAAAAAGTAAGTGCGCAACGTTCCATCATTGCTGTAAATGTTGTTGAAAGATACATATTCTAGATGATTTCATGCATTAGGAGAACACATAGAAGCAATACATGGAATAAAATTACTCTAATATATATCTATTACATTTAAACTATACTGCTTCACTTGGTGAACATTCAGTTAATATTTTCTAATATATTTATTTTTATGAACATGGATTTATGTATATATATAGAATAACCTGCAGTCTTGTTATTGTATCATAAGATACTAAATGTATAAGGAGTAATATACATTTTAGGGGCTGATAACCTACAAAGTAATTCCCAATGTGGTTTAAGATTTACTTGTGATTAGTTTAATACCGAAGGTGCATAGTATTGTTTGGGAAATAATATGGAAAAATGAACATTTATTCAGTGTTATAGAACTGTTATCCTGCATCAAATTAATTAAACTTAATAGTACATACATGTTCATAATTTGTTGGATTTTCCCCAACAATGATGAAATGCCTATCTTGTAGAAGCATCGCCGATATGTAAGTCACTAAAATTGACAGTACTATTTTAAAACCGGCTTGAAATGAGATAATCAAAGAACTTGAGAATGAGTTAATTTTCTCTGTTTTCAACAGTACAAAAGCGAGATTAGGATTATTCATCATAAAAACCAAATTGACGTGTGTATCATTCAAAAAGCTACCAACTTTGTTCAACTGCTGTTGTTCTTGTCGCCCCTTTTGCAGTTCTCGAGATTGGTTAGTTATTGTCAATACTCTTGTGTTTTGTAAAATTCATCTTTGTTCAGACTTTAGTCTTTGTATTCTAAAGAATGAGATGAGAAATACGTGTAATGTCCCAAACCAGAATTGCACTTTTATAGTTGTTTTGTAATGTTAGTATAATTGTAACCTAAGCCTACTAAGACTGGTAAAATACTCAAATTAAATGTATCATCTGCATCACATCACAGAGCATGGGCGGGGACTTGTGATAACTGTAGACTTTATTTTAGTCTTCAAAGTCGTTGCGGTCATAAACATAAAACTACTTTGATATTTAATTCATATTTAGATTAATTTAGATTAAGTCGTATTGGTAATGGTTTCTCAAGTAGTAGAGAGAATGAATTCGGTAAATCTACAGCTGTGCATGACAGGACCATGTCGCAATTTGACCAGAAGGTATGTTTCAGTTATGCGGGGATTAGTTTTCAGGGCTGACCTACGTAAAATTTGGCTTTCGTTGGAAAAGAAAACTTAACATTGAACAGTCATGACAAGACTATGAATAAGTATGTAGCTTTATTGTAATCGTCATTTGTTAATTTACGGCATATCATCAAGAGACTGTAAATAAATGTCATAAACCTCTAGTTGTAACTTAATTCTTTCTCTGATGTTATGGGTAACCTCTGTGATCAAATCATTGTCATTGTCAGTATTCCAGTGAACAACACATACATTCGTTATTGACCATGTGTAATGTTTGTAAAAACAGGATTGTTAGAAATATAAGATTTAACACAGACACCAATCAAATACAGTACAATGCACATCCACAACAGCTTCTGAACACAAACCTTATAAACAGTCTAAAGTTATGATGCCTTCAAATCAAGTCCACTTTGAAAGTCCAAGAAAATATTAGAAAATATATATCTAATGTTTATCTGACATGGTTGGTATTCTGTTGAGATACAAAAAACTTAAGAAAACTTGTCCAATATGTACAAATTATGAAACAATAAATATCATACTCAATTTGTACGTGATTTCTTTAGTCTTTCTTATTGAAAATTACAACAAACGCTAAATACTGGGAACAAAAAAAATTAATGACCTTATAAAAAAAACAATATCCTCAAATGAAAAATGTCTGACTGTCTAAAAACAAATGTCAAACTCGGGTTTTTCACGATACACGCTTCTGTCAGATTATCTGACAGATCTTCTTACAGGAAAGAGCAAGAAAAATTTCATCAAAAATTGCCCCCAGGGGGGTTGGAACCCAGGACCTCCGAATCATGAGGCCAATGCTCTGCCAACCATGCTAAATCACTATTTGGTTGTCTGTGTGAATCATTAAGGCCTTTATAAAGTCATGTTCTATTGATTCTAGAAATGAACTAAGTCCAACATGTGAAGTGGTGCATGAAACAAAGCTCACTTCTCCTGCCCAACAGATTCCTGCCTAACTCAGTTGGTAAGACATTGGCCTCATGATCCAGAGGTCCTGGGTTCCAAGCCCACTGGGGAAAATTTTTGATGAATTTTTTTTGTTCTTCCCTCTGTGGAGATCTGTCAGATAATCTGACAGAAACGTGTATCGTGAAAAACCCGAATGGCACTTACCCAATCTCCCAGAGCAAACGGACTCTAATGCCGACGCAAAGATGTCATAAGTATTAAGTCCAGTCAATATCCATTTCCAAGAAAGCCCACTCAAGAACTTGGCCCCCACCAAGTGGTTTATTACCTTTAATCTTTGAATGATAACCGTTTCTTCCACCCTGGGGATAATTGAGATGTTTATCCAATTTTCCAACCCAATAATCATATTTTCAGTTTGAAACAGTTCCCATTTTCTTTGTTTTAGTGTGATTTTTGCACAAAATATATTGACTGAAATCCAAGAAAGCAGAAATGAAAACCGCTTCATTCATTGACTTTGTCCCAGATCCAGACATTTGTCGCCTATGGCGCAATTTCATCACTTTGAAGTTGCGCAATAATTTCCACAAGGAAATTCACTGTAAATTTAGCAGCAAATTATTCTCATAATGAATGACAAAGGTTGGTAAAAGCTGAAAAGTAGGGAAATGGAAACAAAAGATGGTAGACATACAAAGAATTGTGACTGCAAATTTTCACATCATTGATGTTTGAATTTAATACATTATCTTGTTTTCTTGTGTCAATTTTTTTCACAATTGAAAGTTACGATGACTGGTTGAATCTTGCAGAAGTTGTATGACCTGATGACCAATGATAGAATATCAATAGGAAAAATGGCACCTTGAGTTTTTCACTATTTTATCAGCTGATATTTGGTAATAGAAAAATTTTGACATATTTTTTCACCCGAAAGCAGTATGATTTATTGTTGGGTATTTAGCCAATGACTCAATATTCCCCTTGCTTCCACATGCATGCTGACCAGTGGTCCAATATGGACTATGGGTCAGCAAATAAATGGAAGCAGGTGGAATATTGAATCATTGGCTAAATACCCAACAATAAATTATACTGCTTTCGGTTGAAAAATATGTCAAATTTTTTTTATTACCAAATATTAACTGATAGATTTGTAAAAAATTCAAGGTGCCATTTTTCCTATTGATATTCTATTATTGGTCATGAGGGAAGAAGAAATTGCCTGGCACATTGGTCCGCAGCACATCTGTGATTAAGGTTTTTCTGCACAAGCATTTGCAGTTGTGCGTGGAAGCTTTGATACATCACCCCGCTTCAACTCCACTTTGTGTTGCTGCCAAGAAACTATTTTAACTATCCTTTATCTATCATGCGATTAAACATTTAGTACGTGAAGGACAGATACATTTCTTTGTGGATGAACAACGGCGAAAACTGTGTCCTTTAGTCAAAATTATCCACTCCTAGTTACAATCTGACCAGATAGCTTGCAATTTTAGCTTCAGCCAGATAGCTTGCAATTCTGGCTTTTAGCAGTGTTCTGGGTGAATTTGAATGAGTACAGCATCTCTTGGTTAAGCACGTAAACCAAACAGAGCATTGAATTTCACTTCCAGAATTTCATTTCTTTTTTTGGAAAAAGTTTCCCAATAAAAGAAACACTACAAATAACCAAATACAATCCAATTTGTATGTAACGGGGAGTTCTCCCAAGGAGGTCAAGACACATCCTCTTGATAATTAAAACAAACTTTTCAGGTCATGCTACAATTTATATAACGACAATATGTTCTCAATGCTTTGCCTGCTTCATTATGTTGCGGTATCAATGCCAGATCACGGATTACATTGCATTTGTGCTCATATCCAATTAGATCTCTCGCAATGTACAAGATGCTTTCCATAGACGAATCACGTCCTGTGTACTCTACTAGGTCACCAAACGTGTTGCTGAATTTAGATTGAAGTAATGCTCAGCAAACTCTTCCTTTGGAGTAAAACTCATCGCATGGTTTCATCTTTTTGAAATAATCAACCATAAGAAGATTTAAAGTTTCACGTCCATTGCATTTGCTTGTATTATTCTTTGGTCCTCATTAGAAATTCCTTTGTAGCAAAGGACACTTTTTTCGATGAATGTATCAATTTCAGACGCTGTAGTAAACTTGCTCGATACAGGCTTCCCTTATTTTTATATTCTGCCGTATCTTCCTAATTTTTTCACACTTTTCACTTCAAATAAAAATTGAAATATGCAGAGTGTACACTGTATGCTAAATTTACTTGAAAATTTTCAGTACTATTTCACAGAATTTAATGTGGTCCAAAAAGTAAAATATACAAATAAAGTAGATGCCATATCTTGAAAACTTTTTGGACAAAAAATCAGGACAGCGGTACAGAAAACTTTGTAGATATACATTTTATGATTTGATCATATTTACACATTTTATTTGCATTTAAAACAAAGATAATTAATGTGATTGATATTTGACCAGAAATTGATATGAAAACCCTGTATATAGTGCATTACTAACTTTTTATGGTGTAACTTCTGAGGAAACCTGGGTTGTGAGAAGAGTCATCTTATGTAAAAATTTCACTAAAGAACTCCACATGAGACCATATATGGTCCTGAAAGAAAAGTGTGGCTGTAATAAAGCTTTTTATTCGGAGTAACCTCCTTACTAAATCCTACAGATGTACTATCTATGTGAAACGAAAAGAAAATATAGTAAAACTATAGTAAAGCTACTAATGAAATACCATCAAACTAAGAAGCATTGAGATCATATCGTCTTTTTAATTTGTAATATGACCTGCAAAGTTGAGGGCAGAACGTAAAAAGAATTCTCTTTCAGTAGCACGAAATACACCCATTGTCTACAGAAAAAGAGACGTTTGAAAAACATCTTCGCTTCTAGAATTCCAGCTTGTAGACAGTGTGGGTGAATGTGCACAATACCCGTGAATTGTAATTATAATTCAGCAATAAAAGAAAACGAAACGAACTTAGGGAGAATGACTGGTGAGATCGGCGAAGACTCATACATTTCTTTTGAACATTGAGGTACTGTGTTATTCAATTGATTGCGTTTTATCCTATTTTCTAAACCGGTACATTTCCGCTTCTGGGACGTAAATTCCATCTTCAGATCACTTCCAATATTATTCCACACAAGAATCATTGGAGGAACAATATTATATTGTCACAAAGTAACCCATTTTGTCCAAAGAGGTTTTCTTAAATCAAACACAAAGTCACAACGACTGTCAAACAGCAATTTTCTGGCTGAAATAATCGCTACATGAACAATTTATCATGATGAGCTTCGCACTTTTTCTTTCCAGGCAAGCTTTCCTTTATTTTCGGGTACCTTATTTAATATCTGAATTTGATAGTCGAATCTGATATTAATTGCCTTCACTTCAGTTTTCCCGATTTTGAATTAGAAAACTCATCTAATTAAACTAATTAGATGCCAGAAAATTGAAATAGAAAACCCCTT
This sequence comes from Haplosyllis leylae, assembly GCA_038406175.1. Taxonomy (NCBI): domain Eukaryota; kingdom Metazoa; phylum Annelida; class Polychaeta; order Phyllodocida; family Syllidae; genus Haplosyllis; species Haplosyllis leylae. Next base: position 1,494 of record JBCAUG010104722.1, on the reverse strand, counting down.
TTTGAGATTTGAACTCCTACTGATCAACAAGCAGACATGCTGACCACAATACCACTGAGTCAAGCGTAAGTGAGAGACATAAGAAATCTTTCAGTAACCTTCAGTTATGCTTGATTGGTTCTTGTTGAATTCAGCTAATTCATCTAATTCAACAAATCTAATACAAAATCGGAACACAACTGTTCACACAAGAAAATAGCTAATTTCTGTTGAGAAAATCAATGCTCTGTTTTAAGATGGACGATTTTGCTACAGTGTATTTTTTGATTCACGAAATTACTTCTTTGTAAAACTATGAATAAACCTGATTTCCAAGCGAATGAAGCAGACTTCCGTGAAGGAAATATCAATAAACTCTGTTTTGCATAGGACGTCAGGATTTAAGAAAGTTGGAATCCAATTTGCTTCCCCTGACTTTTGAGCTAAGTCAATTTATGTTACAAAAGAGTTCAACGATAATTCTTTCACCTCAGTGAGACTATCCATCAACTTATATTTTGATACTTTGTTTCCATTATGGGTTTCAAACGTGCCCGCTTCTGTGGGACAAATTTTACTCAAAATTTTCATAAATAACACAAAAATATGACATTTCTGAAATTTTTGTACAAAATACAGAGCGAAAGATTTCAAAAAGTTTCAGGAAAAAATAAAGCCAAAAAGTAATTTGATGCATGAATCAATTAGTTAAAAGATCTCCTATTCAAAACATGTCTAGTTGGCAGAGTTGGACAAGCATTAGACTTTCAAACCAGTGGTGGCCAGTGTTGTGAGTTCAATTCCCACTGAAGGGTACTTTGTTATTTGCTGAAATCTTTTTAAAACCCCTCGATGCCAATTTTGTAGAAAAATGTCACAAATATTAAATGTGAAAAGTTAATTGAAACATAATATTCATTCTGTCCGGTTTCAAAGATCCTTGATCTTCTTACAGTTGCTGCCAATACTTCCAGTGGAAAGACGTTTCACAATAGAGTTTTCCCTAAAATAGATCATTCTGCCAGAATTGTATTGGTTCAATGTACTATTGGATCAGTTGTTGAATGAAATTTTTGTTACAAATTTACCAAAGATTTCACAAGGTTATGATGAAATAATATTGAATGTATGGTAAATTTTTATCAAATATTTGGCAAAGTTTTATCATAAAGTTTAATGGCACCATAAGTGATCCCTTGCCTGCTTTTCCAGGCAATGAGCAAGATGTTGGTCATAAAAGTAACACCTACTTGTTTTGCCAAGTGTGCAAGGTACATGACATAGACCTGTATGCCAATGCAGAGAAGTCTTGACATCTTAACTTCAGACATTTCTGCCTAAAACTGGTGTCTCAATTAAATTTTTGTCAAAGTTTTGGCAAAGATTTGGTAATGATACAGTTACCATTCAAGACACCAGTTTTAGGCAGAAATCTCTGAAACTAAGGTGTCATGACTTCTCTGCATTGCAGACTGGTCTCCAAAACAGACATTGTCATGCACCTTGCACATTTGG